>QLTV01003323.1:1060297-1082420 GCA_003457575.1 Thermophis baileyi | reverse complement strand
TCCCTTCGGCCGTTCGGCCGTGGAGGCCACACCCAGTACCTTCCAGGAGCTTCCATGCTCGAGCCCCGGAGCGGCAGCAGACCTGTCCGCACAGGCCGCTGCCTCACCACCAACTGAATTGCGCAGGTCTAGCAAAACGCCCCCAGCAGCCCTGTCTGCACAGGCCGCTGCCTCACCACCAACTGAATTGCGCAGGTCTAGTAGGGCTCCAAAACGCCCCGCCTACCTGCATGATTACGTATGCTGGACAGCTCCATCCAGGAGGGGAGGGGTGTTATGTTCTAACTGTTTAAACTGTGTTATATGGTTCCAACCAGGTCCAGCGTTTGAGCGGGAAAAAGCTCAAACGCTATTGGCTGGTCTGTCTGACAGCTCCCTATAAAAGGGCAAGCTGTCAGACTGCTCTTTGCTGGTTGCTGATACAAGAGCTGAAATAAAGAGCTGCTTTGGAAGTCTGTCTCCTGTCATCTCTACCCACTATCTAACAACTACCTGTATGCGAATACTGCTTCCAAAGTAGGCTCTTTCTATATATGTGAATGATTGAAATTTATTCCAATAGGTAAGAATATGGTGCTTGAGATCAACACAAAGGTCATGGCAAATTTGGTGTAGTGTTGACTCTACCTTTCTGTGTTCATGCTATCACTAGCAGTGGCACAATGAAGAGTAATGCTTTTTCCATTTAAGACATTTTCTCCCTCCAATGGAAACCACTGCATCTTTTCTATCCTGTTTGAAGAGATTAGGGGAAGCAAAGCTTCTTTTAATTTCTTTAGTTGGATCTGAAAAGTAATTGCCCTTTGGGAGACCAGCTTACGTCCTGATGATCAAACCATGTTAGATTAATGGATAGAAAGAAACAGAAAAAAATGTAGGGAGGTGAATGTCTACGGAGATTCTCAATCATCCAGGTCATGGTTGTCCCAAAGGTGCTTTTCCAAAAAGCAACTGCACTTTCTTGTTTTTTTTTTCTTTGAAAATATTTTGCTTCTCATCCCAGAAGCTTCTTCAGTTCTAATTCAGTTCTAACAAGAAAGTGCAGTTGCCTTTTGGAAAAGCACCTTTGGGATAGTAAGGAAGTGAGGCTTATGAATGGAGTAGAATATCCAGTCTGTCTTCTTCCAACTCTTCTTTCTTGATTACTTACATCCACATTGTCTGTCTTGGTGGTATCATTGTGTCTTATAAAGTTTGCTTTACTTTAAGGAGAGCTAATTTTAAAATGGTGCTTATAATCATAAAACTTTAACTTGCATTGCACTGTCACTGGATTTACAGAAATCCTAAACAAATAGGATTACACCAGAAAAGCAGAGTAAATTATAACCGTTTAAAGTTTCTTCACATTTTATTATATAATCCAAACTTTGGCAAAATGAGGAATTAAAAGCATTTAAAAACATTTTAAAGTGGCTGTTCAGTGATTCTAACTTTAAATATTGATGTTAAATGTTAAGGGTTCACAGAACAGCTACTTTAGAATGCTTTTAAAGCTGCATATAGGGATCCTTGACACACATAAAATTAAAGCATATACAGGACAACTGATCCTAAGAGAAAAGTTTCCTGTATAGTACAAACAAAGAATTTTAAGTAGTAAAGCTCTGATTGAAAGAAATAGGAAAATAGTGCCGGAAACTTGGCTTCTGCGCATGCGCAGAAGAAGAAAAAACCGGAAAAAATTCAAATAAATAAATAAATAAATAATTCAAAAAAATTTCAAAAAGAAAAAGATGGCGGCATCCACGGACCAGCACCGACCAAACCGGATCCGTGACATCATTGTGACATCACCAGTGGGTCGCTACCGGTTCAGGTGAACCGGTCCGAACCAGGAGGAACCCACCTCTGAGATAATGCTATAAATAATAATGGCTGGGAAATTCTGGGACTTAATAGCTTTTAAAACGTGAAAGAAAATTTACACATGCACATACACATGCATGTACAAACATATACACACACAATGCACATACATTATGTACAGTGCCTTCTGCACACAGTCACATTTTTTCTATTTATCTATGTGTTAAAATCCACTGTTTGGTTCAAAATAAAGCTAATTTGCATTGGCATAGATGTTTAACTCACTAGTGTATTATTACTGTGTAAGCAGGTGTAGAAGCAACTGCAAATAAATGCCTGCTGATGGAATCCCAGCAGGGTTTCTGATGAGTTTTCATTCAGTTGAACCTTCCCAAGGAAATTACTGTATAAAAAGCTTTGCTATTAGTTCTTTGCCTGAAAAATCATTTAGCTACACCTGGATAGATTCGTGGCAATTATATTCACTATATCTACACCATATCAAAAAATCCTATCTCTTTTTTTTAAAGCATGAACTGAAATCTGTCAGTGTGAAAGTAGAAGGATAGTAATTTATGCATAAGAAAAACAAATGTGTCTAAAGAAAACAAAAAGTAAAACAATCCTGAACATTGAATTGGCATCAGGCATCTAATATTTTCTAGGCAATGTAAAAGATTTAAAATATGAATAATTTACAGGTTATTTATTTGGAAATATTCTTCTATTATTATTTTAAACTTTGAAATGTGTGTCTGTATATGTACAAGTTTACAAATTCATAAAATGCAGTAATAGTACGGTATGTGGTACCATGCACATTACAATTAAAAGCAAAAAAACCCACCATTTTTTTGTCATTTATGACTCAGAGTAAATTTTCTGATTGTATTCTAAATGTATTATAATATAACTTGCATCGTCTTAATAAAACCAGCAACTAGCCTTTGTACCAAGCATACAATAAATACCAAAGTTCAGTCGGTGAATTTGAATTCTGATGATTTTTGCTTTATTTCCACATTATTTCCCCCCGTACTTTGATTTATAAGATGCCTTTTTTTAAATAATCACAGTTGTGCATGTATTTATTCAGAAGTAAATCCTTTCAAATTCAGATGGATTTACTCTCAAATATTTTTATAGATTTTATTTGGTTATGAAAATTGCACTAGATGGTGCAGCCATCATATATGATTTAGTCACATGACTAGTTAGAATGTGACAGCTGCCATAAGGCACAACAATTTTAATCTTAATAATGTTAACATGATTTATGTATTAGTATACATCTGGTTACCTTCACTGATAGGAGAAAACACAAGAAAATATAAAGTGTGTGCATATTTGAGTCTTAGACATTTAAAAAGCAATAGGTTTCTTCCTACATAAGATAAGAAGAGCAAACACAATATTGATGAACCTCCAGAAATGAAAGACTTAGGAGAACAAATAGCAATAATATCTAGGATGAATCTTGTAGCCAACTGCATTCCATCAGAGAATTCCAGTTATTCTATATAATATTAGTGAAGTAATAAATAATAAGATGTATTTGAACAGTTTTTATTTAGACAAAAATGAGAATTCATTTCCATCTATATTTACCATAGGATTATAGTCTTAAGAAATATATTGTTTAGACCAGCAGTCCCCAACCATTGCGGCTTGGTGGCCAGACTGGAGGGGGAGAGGAACTAGGCTGCACAAGTGGCGGGTTGGTGCACATATGCATGCGCATGCAGCTCAACTTGTGCAAGTTGAGCTGCACATGCATGTACATGTGCACCAGGCCCCTGCTCATGCAAGTCGAGCTGTGGGTGCATGCCAGCTCACCACTCATATATCCTGGTTGAGAATAGAACATGGCCTGGTAGTGGGCCATGGCCCAGAGCTTGGGGATCCCTTGTTTAGACAAAAGATGTAAAACGTGTAGTATATAGCTTAACTATAATTTAAAAATGAATTTTTAAATAGAACATGTGAGGGAAACAATTTAGCAGTATAGGATATTTTACTCATTACAAATTATTCTTCAAGAGCATATCTATGTTTATTGTCAGGCAATTTTAATGCAGTATTATGCTTACATTATAATCCTCTAAGCATTCCAAAAGTTGGCTAGTTCTTTGTGTGTGTGTGTGCGTGTGTGTGCGTGCGTGTGTGTGTGTGTGTATTTTTTAATGGCCAGCCTAACAGATGGGTAAAACCTCAAACTGAAAATCTATAACTTGTAACAATTTTTTATAATGTCCAAGTCTCATTTAATCTTCCTTTTTTTCTTTTTGTATTACTATGCTTTTTGATTCTGAAATCATGTTGAACTTTAATGCTGTTGTATGCATTTATATTTTGCTTTTTGATTAATTTAGCATAATAACATTAAAATTTTAAAAATTAAAATGGAAGAATAAAGGGGGAAGGCTGCACTGTGGAAACAAAAAAAGTCTTGACCTTCCATAAAATTACAATGAGTGATGCAGAGTGACTGCATGATAAAAGCCTGAACTGAAAGCACTCATATTGATTGACCCTTCCCTTCATGAGTACTCTAGCAATGTCACTGATGTGCAAAATAATGTATAGTGACAGAATTTTCTGAGACAATATGGCTGTTAGTGCTGTTGCATTATCTGTTCTTTATACTGATATTGTCCTTTGTTGCTGGGAATGCACAAAATCAGGATAAACTGGTGTCAGTGAAATCTTTAGTTAAAGGCTTGCTTGTTCTTTTACAATTAGGCTGCTATATGTAAAACTATTAAAAAATATGTCTCCTGATTTTCTTAATTAGCAGTTGAGAATGCACTCTACCTATGTTTGTTAACTGACAAGTACTAGACTCAGAAATTATATTTTTAATTTAGTCAAATCTTGCTCCTGTAATTGTGCAATTTTATGCATTCTTATTTAGAAGTAATTTCCACTTAATGTTGCAGGACCTGATGTTGAGTAAGCATGTATAAAATTGAACTGTAAATGTGCATGTAGCCTTTGCATATGTTTTGTTAGGGAATATAGATATAATGATGATTTATCTATAAGGGGAGTTTAAAAATGCTTCCATTTAATTCTTTATTTTACATCTACAACTCCTTTTTCCCCTGTAGCTATAATTAGATTGACAGCCAATTTGATATTGTAGTTGTAAAAATATTGGATTAGGAGCCAGGAGTATCTGAGACCTAGCCCTCCCTTAAGCACAAAATCCAGATGGGTGATTTTGAACTACTTACACACTCTCAACCTAGAAAAAAAGGTTGGAAAACCACTTCCAAAATTGTTGACAAGAAAACTTCTTGGACTTGTTTCTGAAATTACCAGAAGTCAGGGTTGACTCAATGGACCATAGTAGCAAAATAATTAAGACATGTATATTAGACATGTATGTTAAATTTATAGTATTGTATTGTATTATATTTCAGTCACTTACTTTGACACCTTTCAAAGTCCCTATAATTATTCTTGACTTTCAAGTGATATTATCAACATAAATCCCATTATCAGTGGGATATCTGCCCACTGACATCCTTTCCCAATTTCAAGTTTGGGAACTTCTTTCTGAGTTTAGAAATCTTCTGGAAGACTTTCAATGTTCTTTTTGTGTCTGTTTCCCCATTCATTGTCTTTATATGTCATTGTAATGCTGCTTTTTTCTCTTTTAACTTATCTTTGAAAATCTTTATTAATTTCCTGTGAACTTTATCATTCTTGTCTTTGGATTCTTTTTTCCTCTTGGCAATTTCCACTATTTGTTCTGACATCCACTTTGCTTTCTTCTGTTTCTTAGATTTTGTCAGATCTTTTTTATGTTTATCCTTAACTACAACATTCCACAATTCTGCTGGTTTCCTGTAAACTAAGTTTAGGACTTCAAAGGAGCTTCTAATGTTCTCCTTGAAAATGGTGTGTATATACTCAGGGTATATTGTGAAAATTCCTTGGCTTTGTTCTTATATTTAAGCTTGACTTGGAACCTGACATAAGCAATTTGTGATCAGTTACATTGTCAGTCCCTGGTCATGTCTTTGCTGTTGTAACCAAGCTCTTCCAATTCCTTGTTGCAATAATAGAGTCAATTTGATTTCTGGTGATGGACATGGCTATAGGTATAATTTTGGCTAGTTGAAGATTGTGTTAGCAATGAAGAAATACCTGCATTATCAGAAACTGATGTTGTTCTGTTTTATTTATTTTTCCTAAATTTTAGTCAAACTGCAAATGAAGGCAAATATACGTGCCTCAGGATAATGTTGCAGGATCCAATCTGAGTCGGTCCAGACCAGAGGTTTGTTCTTCCAAGCTTTTGGACTCATGCTGGAGCCCATCCTCAGGGAACTTCTCAATCTTCAAGGATGTGTGCACTGGGCTGTTCTATACATAGTATTTATGTGGTGCCTGTTTGTGTGTGGCTTTTAGTTGTTGAATGGGTTGAGGTTAATCAAACCATTTGTGTGTGTGTGTGTGTGTGTGTGTGTCTAAATACAATATATAGTGAGGTTCTTAAAACTTTAAAAAAAAGATTAAAATTATACAAATCTATAATTTGTGTAGATAGGGGATGGTGTGGATTGTATTACAACATATGACCATAAAGCAAATATGCCTAGTTAATGGATCTCTTATTCTGCAACAGGAATGACAAACTTTGTTGATTGTGAGACTCACACACTAATTTCTCTTGTTAGGAGAAAAATATTAGTGATAGCTTTCAGATTAGTTCTTTGCTATTCTGACAGCCATAGGAGGTTGAACACTCTCTATATACCCAAGACTGAATTTGACATCTCTTTTCTTAATAACAAAAAATATTTTCCATTATTTACAGAATATAGAATAACAGAGTTAGAAGGGACCTTGGAGGTCTTCTAGTCCAATCCCATGTTCTAGCAGGAAACCTTATGCCATTCCAGAGAAATGGCTGTCCAATCTCTTCTTTAAAAACCCCAATGTTGGAGCACCCACAACTTCTGAAGGAAAGTGATTCCACTGGTTAATTGTTCTCACGGTTAAGAAATTTTTCCTTAGTTCTAGGTTGGATCTCTCTCTGATAAGTTTCTATCTCTTACTTCTTATGTTGTCCTCAGGTGCTTTGGAGAACAGGTTGTCCCCCTCTTCTTTGTGAAAGCCCCTTAAATATTGGAAGACTGCTACCATCTCATCATTCTCTTCGTCAGACTAGACATATCCAATCCCTGCAATTGTTCATCGTATGTTTTAGCCCTCAGCCCTGTAATCATCTTTGTTGCTCTTCTCTGCACTCTTTGAATATTTGCCTAACATAAAATACATCACAGTGGTATATAAATAATAAAAACATAAATAATAATAATAATAAAAAATCCTCACACACACACACACACACACACACACACACACACACACACACACACACAATGCTTGTGAAACAGTAGCTTGTTGGAATCTACTGCCTCTATATTTATCATTATGGCATTTATATACAGGTGGAAGAAATGACAATAAAATAGAACAATCAACAAAAAGATCAGCTAAAAAAAAGTTTAATTATCCTTCTAGCTGTTTTCTGGATTTCTCTTTTTTCTGTTTTCTGTAAAACTCTTTTTCCCTCCAGAAAGAAAAACAGGAGAAGGCTAAGATATCCACCACTCCAGAGTAAACACAGAAAAAAAATGAAGTACAGGGACAGAAAGCTCTCCCTGGCTGAAAATTCTGTGATATGTAGACATGTTAAAATAGCTGGGGGAACTGATTTTACTTTGCAGAATAATATGTCACTCTGGCAGAAAACAAAGTAAGCAAACAAAACCAATTTAATCGTAATGCATGCCATACAGTAAACACTCAAACTTATTTCTTCAGTGTTTGGACTGGGTATACTCTATGTATAGTACACAATTTTCAATTATTGTAAACAAATGTGACTGCTAACTTACAGGTGTTCTTGTATTTGAATTCTCACTTATTCTTTTTCTGTTATATCTTCAAGATTTTTCAATAATCTAATCCTGATGTAGCACTAGGAGTAAGAATTGATTAATAACAAGTAGCCTAAGCAAATAATTCAACACAAAACATGAAATATATGAAATAAAGTTAAATGAATCATTTTCTAATATGAATTATAGCTTCTTACATATATTTAATATTGCCAGGATTTTAATAATCTGTTTTCTTTTTGATATCTAAATGTCCTGGGGTTTTCAATTAGGTCCATGACCAACCAATAAATGAAAAGGGGTACATATATACTTAATACATTAGGTGCTTGTAGGAGAGTCATTTGATTTGTTTACTTTCAAAATATATGCCATAACTGTTAGAAATTATTTAACAAAATTTTCCCAAATGCTTGCTTCTTGTTTTATGTGAATAAATTACTGGACTTTTTCAGTTTTGCTATTTTTAAATCTAAAATATCAATTTCTGATTTAATTCTTAAATTTCTAATTGATGCATTGGTTTTTATCTGCAGATTGTTTTTATATATCGTAGGAATAAAGTTTTAAAATGATAGATGATAGATAGATAGACAGACAGACAGACAGACAGACAGACAGACAGACAGACAGACAGATAGATAGATTCTTTCCTTATGTTACTGTCGAAATAAAAATCCATCTGGTTCAGTTCCAAGCTGGGAGAAAAGCACCGGAAACAACATGGAGGCTGATTGGAAAGATGGTTTATTGATTAAGCAGAACCACATGTGATTCTGGGCAGCTGACAAAATGGAGTTGAGAGTGGATGGCTTTTTATACCTTCTTTGAGCTTTGTATTTGAGCTTCCTGTTCCTGTGCAAGAATATGTCTTTTAAAATTCTATTGGCTGTTGTCAGATTCCTATGGGGTCATGTAGGGGTTATGTAGGGGACATAGCTGGCTCTATAGACAAAAGAGGAAATGCAAATCCTAGGTGTTTGTCTGAGCTAATCTGGTCAACCTTTGGCTTATTGGACTGCTCTGGGGGTGGTGCAATGAAGGGGCTTGTGTTCTGAAAGGGTGTTGGGCAATTCATATTGTGGCTAATAACTCTCGTCCTGTGTTGGATCTTGGGTGGGGGGCTGCTTTCTAATCCTACCATTCTGCCAAGGAGTTTCAAAGTATCCTGTCTTGAATGGATTACCAATCTGCATTTCTAAAAGCTGGCCTCCTCAGTTTCTGCTTAGGGGCAGGGAGACTGGGGCTGGTTTAAGAGCATGTTTCTCCATTTCTCCCTTTGGGGAAATATAATATCTTGCCTTTTTAATATTTCCCAAAATATTTCATTCTTCTGGGGTGACGGGCTTCCCACAGTTACAAATGATGGTTTTGCATATATTATATGTATTCCTGGAAAAGCTTCAATTAGTTACCTATGTTCTGCTCTGGGATGTGGGGGAAGAAACAACTTAGCACAAAGCAGTCAGTAGCATTCTAAGTTGTTACATAACTCGTCTTCTTTAGTAGAAACTATTCCAAAATGTTTTTAAAAAGAACTCTGATATTTTGTAACAAAGTTATGGTAAGATATACTGTATAGAGATATAAGGAGTCTGTAAATAGAACTACCCTCTATCACAGTGAACCTGTGATCAGGAAGGGCTGCAAGTGTTTAAATAGAAAGCTGCTCTGCTTTCACCAAACAGATTATTCTCTCATGGCAACACATCATCAGTTTTATACAATTCTTTAATAAATTTCTCTGTTTAGTACCATATATTGTCTTTGTCTTCTTTTCTACCCAGCTTTATTAGATTATTGTGGCAGTAAAAAATGAGCTAAGGCTATATTGAAATTGGATGTTGTTACTGAGTGGGAATAATATCTCTGAAATTAGCAAATATATTTCAAGATAGGCAGCCAGAAGCAGTCCAGTTGTTGCTGACTGCAACTTCCATCATCCCTAAGAAATATGCTCAGTAGTGAGAGATGGTAGAAATGGTGGCTGTAGCTGTAGGTGTCAATGTATAATGGTAAAAGTAGTATTACTTTTGTATGCTTATTTACAAGTTATAGTACATCTGTCATTGTATTTATCTTAGAAGAAGCTTTGAGATCACACTGAGATTCTACTCTTGAAAAATAATTAGGAAAGGGATTTTACATATTTATTTTTCTTATGGAAGCATCCATTCATTATTATATTCTGAAATAGTAGTATCCAAAATACAATTTTATCACATCATGATGTTTGTGGAACATACGATAAAGGTTTACCTAAAAAGTCCAATAAAAATAATAACAATTCAATTCCATGTCTCTCTTCTATAATTTCCTTGATCTAGTTATAACAGTTCAACAGATTCCATTTCATTTGGTTTCTCTTTCAATTTAGTTACAGTGTGAGCAATTTGCTTTTGGAAGCACACCAATCTTGGTTGTGATAAGTAAGCTTCCTCTATTATTTGGTCAAATTGATTGGAAAACAAGATGACACAGCCAAGAAGATCTAAACTACCTAATAGGCTTCTGAAAATGACCTATGACTTTCTTAATCATTCTCTGAGCTTTATTCAAGTATGAGCTAACAGTTATTTTAAAGTTACTGGATCAGACTTTGAACTTAAATTTAAAGTTTGGGACTCAAGATAGTCTACCTATTTTAATATGTTGCATTCTGTGAAGAAAATTATCTGCGAAATACTGGTTATAGATTTTTCCCCTCACATTCTTAATCCTTTCTTCATATTTATTTATAAATGTCTTTTTGTTTCTATACTGAAGTTACTTTGTTAAGGGGCAAAAATCTTGAATTGTTTCTTTGAATTAAAAGTTTCCTAGCTTTCACTAATTATTATTTATTATTTATTTAGCATATGGCATACAATGTCAGGGAAATCTACAAATGCCAGATACCATGTAGTCCAGTAGTGGGTTTTAAAACCCTTTACTACCGGTTCGCGGGTGCGTGTGTTGTGGCCCGCCAGCAGCCTGTGCAGCTGGTAGCTGATTCATACAGCGAGGAGGCTGGTGTGGTGATTCGCCAGCGGCCTGTGCAGCTGGCACCAGAGTCGGACAGCGAGGAGGCTGGAGAGGGCTCAGTGCCAAAGGCAGGGATTCAGCCAGGGCCGTCAGAACCTCCAGAGGCTGCCATGAGTGCAGAAGAAGAAGAAGAAGAAGAAGAAGAAGAAGAAGAAGAAGAAGAAGCTTCAAAACTCCTGTTCGGCTCTTGTTTGAAAAGCATCAATTTTCCTGCAAATTGCTTCTGGGCAGTTTGCCAACAACAGTAAGATTGTGTGGATTATCTACTGTTATCAGAAAGACTCTTCGTTAGACTTTTGTTCTTTTTGCTTGGACTATTGCCGGCTGTTAAGAAGGTTAATTAACAGCTGTTGCACCGAAAAGACTGATTTATACTTTCATTGACTTACGAACAACTGCTAAGAAAGTTCATTAGTAGTTGTTAATAATAAAACAAGGTTTGTTCGGATGCTGTTTGTGCTGTGTTCCTTGGTCCGGCAGCTGGGTCAGAACAGCGCACACGCACGTAACGCTTCTGTGCATGTGCAGAAGCGTCCCGGGTGTGTGGGTGGAGCCTCCCGCCGCCGCTACTGGCTCTAAGAACTGGGCGGAACCGGGAGCAACCCACCGCTGATGTAGTCCTGACAGCCTAGTTTGCTAGTTCACTAATATAATGTACAAATAATGCACTAATATTGGAGGAAAATACTTTAATAATTACTGGTTCCATGAAAAAAAAACCTAACTTATTAAGTTATGATTTTAAGTTGTGCAGGTCAGGTCGTTTTTGAAAATTATATGCGGCTTTATTTATTTATTTGTTTATTTTTCTCTCGCCCCCCCCCCCAGAAATTCCAACAAAGAAAGAAGTACTTGAATCCCTAACATAGTATCAGTCAGAGAGGCTAAGTGTAGAATACTAATTTTTTTTCCACACAGTTTAATATGCAAGGGAAAAGTACTTTTAAGGCATCAATAAATAGCATGTATCCTCAGCATCTTGTCTATTCATTCTTTCAAAAAAGAAAATATGCAGGGTAGAGAACCTTCTAATGAAATGAGAAGGTGAATTGAGCTTTGAGAGGGAGGGAGGGAGGTTGTTAATTAGGCAACATCCTCTTGAATCTTTGACATAAACTCTAGGTCAAAGGAATAGAAATTAGCATAAAATTCATATTAATATGTTTCAGAATCAGAGACAGCAGAAGCTTATACTTGGAAATCTGTAATCACAGGGACCTAATTTTCAAAAGAGTTTTGAATGCTCATTAAGGTGATGGATGACAGTAGTGAAAACAACAACACTTTTTTAGCTCTTTCCTGTTTTGTGAGACGGGTCCAATATATGGTGCTTCACATCTCTATAATTTATTTAGCTATGCAGGAAGTAGAAGCTAGCTAATTGTTAGATTGTGTATCCAGAAATCAAATGCACGTTAATCATAGAAAACTACTGTTGCCTGTCAATTATTTTCACTTTGATAGACAAATTACCTGGACAGTCAATACCTCTGAGATGCCTATATTATTGCACCCCAGCAAAAGTAAGGGAATCACACTGAAGATCATTTCAGAATATAGATGCAACAGATTGGAATGAACTTGGATGAAGAAAACTCAGGATAACTTATTTTCTGTCATAACTATAGTTACATCGTATATATGAATTAGTAGAATAAAATTTGGGCTCTCTTACAAGATCTTTGCAAACTCGTGGACACAATACACAGACACACAGACACAAAGACACAGACACACAGACACAGACACACAGACACAGACACACACAGAGAGAGACACACACACACATATGTATGTATGTATGTATGTATGTATGTATATGACATTCTGTTTAGACTAAATATGAGTTATGGTCAGTATGAGATTATTGTTAATTCGTTTGAATCTTTGAAACTACGTAAGTAAAGCTTAATTTTACCAAGGGGAGGTCTAATGTTCTTTTTATTGGGGAAATAATTGCACATGAGGAATTATTGCTAAATATTCTTGAATATTTTTCCATAGTCCTTTGATATACCTACTGAACTCAAACTGTGCCATAGAAAAGCATATTTTTCATACTAAACATCAGTAACTACAGTAACAATCATAAAAATGATCTATGACATAATCTGAAATGCAACTAAAGTGTTTTATCCAAACAGTACAATTGAGCATTTTAAGTAATGACACCTTTCTTCTTTTATGTTAACTAACATTGTTGTAAAAACTGAATGAAACACTAAATTAAAGGGCACCCTCAATGCCACTCTAGTTTCTTCAAGGTGAGAAAACTGCATGTACAAATGGATGAGCATACAGAATTGTCCATTCTCTGTCTAATGTTTATAAATTGTTGATACTTATTTTGAGTGCATATTTAAGTTGATGTCTTTTCCCCTTACTGTAAATTTCTCCTCCCTCCTCTCAGCAGGAATTTCAGTTTTCATTATCCCTGTCCAGCCAGGGCTGATGGGATCTGGAGTGTTTCTCAGTCTTGATTCTGATGGATGAATATGGTGACAAGAATATAGACAGGGCATTCTTCTCCCCTCCCCAACAAATGTATTTACTAATACCTTATACAGCCCATGTAGTAAAAATATTCTTCACTGCAACCTAAATCTTTGAAAGTCACCCTTTTTTTAATTTAAAATATTGCTTAGCTCTGTTGGAATAAATAGAAAAATGCAACATTCAATCTTAGCAAATGTTTTTGATAATAAAGTAATTATTAAGAAATATTATTCCTTTTATTAAAAGCAGTTAATGGGTTGTGAGATTATTTTAATATATTTATGGCTTAAGAAAGCATATGCGATACAGAATTTATTAAAGGGAAGCTTCTTTGTGGAAGGAGAAGGCTAAACAATGCAAATTACCATGTAATATATAGGTAATTCAAATATGCAAAAGAAAAAGAAATATCCTTTATCAAGACTTACAAGAATTTCTGTAGCTGTTTTATTTGAGGCATTTACTGCCTCAATAAACATTTTATCAGAGGAGTGCAATCATATGCATTTGATTAACCTTTGGCTTTTAAATCAACTGTTTATGTAAAAGACTAAAGATAAACCCTTTTGCTTCTTGTTCACATAAAAGCATGTTACCAAAATTTGATCGCAATCCATATGGTGTTCTGCTAACAATGCTCTTTTTTGTTGTGCAGAGCTTGCTGAATTCCAGTAAAGATTTCTGGAGCTCAAGCAAGGCATTTGATAAATTTTTTCTTTCCATTTCTTTATTAAAAAAAAAAAACCACACACACAGTAGAACCCATAAAGAAAAAAAAATCCAGTTAAGGTTATTTTTCAGCAAACTCATCATATTTTGGTAAAAGATGTTGCAAATGTTTCTTTCATGAAAGAAACCTTCTCATGAATATTCATTTCCATTCCAAGAGAATTTGATTGTCTCATTCTCTGGTCCTCTCTAAACCAGAATTAATGACCTTAAATAGTCTCTGTTGACGTTCCCTTTGTCCCCAGTAAAGCAAGCAATTTAATATACTGGTTCCTTTTCCACATGGGCATGTGCATGCAGACACACAGATTCCTTAACAGAGCCATGCACTGTACTAATTCTGATTATTGTTATAGAAGGTCATATTAATTCTCTTTGTTTCTGAAGGATGCTACTTACATGATAAAGCACTGAGACATGGATGATGGATAAGCAATGCATGTTTTATTTTTTAATATTGGGAATTGGAACATAGTGACATCACTGACTACAGGATTGATTTCACATCAGGAAAAGCAAAAAAAAATTCTCTTAGAGAGGAAAGACTGTATTAATGTAATTTTAAATTTATTTATTTGTTTTATTTGATACAGCCCAACTCCAGATGTCTCAAGGTGGCTCAGAACACACACACACAAGACTATAACAAAAGCAAACAACAACAAAACCAGACTCAGACAAACAAAAGGAAGAAAAACAAATAGCAAATCCAAAAATATCCCACCAGCAACTGATCTCCAGTACAAGGGTGGGTTCCAAAAATGTCTACTACCACTCTGTGGGCGTGGCTCAGGGGTGGGTTCCACTTACCTTCGCCACCGGTGTGCATCGCGATGTTGCGCGCGCGCGCATCCCCCCGGTGCAATTCTGCTTCCGCGCATGCTCAGTCACTATAATCGGCCCCAAACACAGTGAGGAACTGATCAGCTGTGCTTCGGGCGAAGAATAAAGGTCAGCATACACCCGGGGGTGGGCGGGAGAGCCATTTCCGAAGCAGCAGCAGAGCACAAACGGCACAAAACTTCAAAAATTCGCCAAAAATCCTATGAAAAAAATGGTGGCGCCCACGGACCGGCACCGACCAAAGCGGGTCAATGACGCCATTGTGACATCACCAGCAGCTCGCTACCGGTTTGGGTGACCCGGTATGAACCGGGAGGAACCCACCCCCGCTCCAGTAAGAGGGCACTAACTGCCTAGCCCAAGATCTAGGAGAGCAGTGAGGTCTTTACAGAACTTTGGAACATTAACAAGGTGGGAGCTGACTTTATTCCAGACAGAGAAGCATGTTTCATGTGTCCTGAGAGGTAACATTGTTTAATTGAAGTAATTCAGAGCATGCCCGTCCTCTCAACTCGAATCAGCTGAGGGGGGGGGGAAGGACTTATCTGAATTAAAATAAGTACAGCTAGAAGACCACTAGAAAACCTGTGAACTGGAGGCTAGACTCAGAATTAAAACAAAAGATAAAAAATCCAAGGTAGCAATAGAAAATTACTTCTGTATTGCTACGAATATCACAAGGTTTTGATCATAACTCAGGGGCATCCCATTTTATTTTGGAGTTATGCCGTCCAGAGTTGTCAAACTTAAAATTTAATATATTGTTAAAAATGAATAAATGACAGGGGTAATATCTTGTGATATTATTTGGGAACCTCTAGAATGGGAAGAAATCCTTTTACAGAGTTAGATTTAGCACTTGTTGATTGTACCTCTCCCCAAGCTGTTGAATATCTGATTTGCCATTAATTCCCAGGTCATAATGCTCAAAAGATTCCCTTGGCATATGTCAGAACATGCCCTAAGTTTAGTTACATGTCTGAGTTACTAGTCTTTCAGTTATTTCAAAAAATAGAGAGGATTCTGTTGATATATATCTTGCAAGGAAGCAAAAATGGCTTTTTATGTGTATTTCTTTCACTAAGCACACTATACAGAATAATACTGGAATCAAATGTGATGATAAAAATTATGACCTTAACACCACATACAGTATACAATGTTTTATACTCTATTTTTATGGTTATAAGCAGTTTATTCCAATAAATGCTGTTTAATTTTCCTAGAAAGGGGAATAACAGAATTACAGATTGTATCTTTGAAAAAATCCAAGAGGGATTTACATTTTAAAAGCTTACTGGATCAAGCTTGTATTGATCAATTGATTACGTTAGACTACATGATGTTTTTTCATAAGAAGATTGTGAACTAGATCATAATTACATCCCAAACAAACAAAAACTAACATCATAAATATATGAATTATTATAAAATATTAACAATTCAGAGTATTAATTAACATGTTAATGTTAGTATTGGTGAACAAGGCAGGTCTCTGACTTACCTTTACTAAACCACTGAATATTTTTAGTCTATTCAATATTTTCTTTGAATTGCTTCCTATTACAGATTCAGAAGGATTATGCAAAGTGCACCTAGGGTAATTTGCACAATGGGAGTTCGGTATTTAATGAAAGTGGTTCTTATTTTTAATTACAGCATTTAAGTTCATCTTATTGTCAAGTGGAATACAGTGATGATGATCTGAGATTTGGCTTCACAGAACCATTAGAAAACATCTACACACCTTCCTAAGCAACACTATATCTTTAAATGTAGCTTTAAAGATAATTTCAAGTTAACCTAGTGACCTTACAGTACATTTATGCTTCATAAATAAGATCATGGGTAGAGTGACATCTTTCAAATGTCTTGTAAAACCTTCACTTACCTTCACTTTCTTCCACATCTTTCAAGAGTTTTCCAAAGAATACTAGAATTCTACGTAGCATATCTAAAGTGGTCACATTTCTTAACGTTTGGTTAAAATGTCAAATGAGAAATCAGTTTTCAAAAGTTCTATTTAATTACAACAATATTGGAATATCTTGGATTAGATACTCATATGTAGAATGTTAACTGTGTCAAAGGGAAGATAGTAAATTGGATTAGTTTTAGTAACAACAAATAGCCATAGCTGATATGATCGGGGCAAAACTTACTCTCTGATCATTGTGCTTTATCTAAAGGACTAGTCATGTTAATAGAAGTTTATGTCTCCTTGCTGCTAGGAATTAAAAGAAAATGATGGAATTGGGTTTTTTTTAAAAAAAATGAAAGGAGTATATAAATAAACACAGAAATACTTGAACCTGCCCATAGAAACAAGTAAATCTCAATCCTATTCTATTTTTCCTGTTTATCATTTCAACAAACAAAGAAATGGAATGGTGAAGGAAGAAAAAGGTAGAATAAGTAAACTATGTCTACAATAATCCTGACTTTAATCAGATTATAACTTTTATTTCCTTTTTTCTTGCAGTCTGGACCAAAATTGCAAGGACGTCACTGCCTTCTAGTCTTCTAGAATACAAAAAAAAATGCTGTTTTAATCATGTGCTAATTGTACAGAAAGGTAAGTCTGTTGCCGGGGTAGTGGTTAACTCAATTGTGTCATGCAAATAGAGCCTGTATAGACTTAATACAGAACAGTTTATCTTGGCTTTATGAAAAATCTTCTCTCCTCTGCATATTCATTAATTAATTCATTTCTTTCAAGCAACGATATTTAAAATGGTTTCAATTATAAATTATAGGTTCATAAAACCAAAACTGGGCCATTGAGTCTAGACTCATGCTCTATGCAGGAATCCAAATTAAAACATCCCTTACAGCTGGCTGTCCATTCTTTCCGTGACCACATCCTGTGAAAGGAACCTACCATGTCTCTGGTAATTGCTTCCACTGTCTAATTGCTCTTTCTGTTAGGAGTATTTTTATAACATTTGGTCAGAATGTGTGACTTAAATCCATTATTCATTCTCTTACACTCTGTATTTGGAGAAGATGGGGAATGTCTTGCCTTTCTTCCATGTGACATTATTCCATATTTTTATGCAGCACTATCACATCCCTTTCAGTCTCCTATTTTAAATGATAAACTTGTCCAGTTCATTCAGTTGCTCTTCATATGACACATTGTGGTTCCTGATCATCCTCCAGTCCTTCTCAGAATCTATTTCATTTTATCAGTACTTTTTAAATTGTGGTGTAAAGAACAGGATCATGGTAGGATCCGACCCATGCAAAATATATCCAGCTTGTGATCAACTATTCCAATTCCCCTTTGACATGTTTTTTTTTTTTGCCATTGTTTTTGTTCCACTATTCTTTTTCTCCTGTGACATGTTTTTGTTTTTTTGCCATGTGATATCCCATCCTGTATTCTTATTTCATTTTTGTTTCTTACTGAAAGTGGTTGTATTTGTCTCTGTTAACACAATAAATATAGTTTGTTCTATTATTAGTTTATTTCTGTAATGTAACATATCATTTTGAATGTTACTGTTTCCTAGAATATTAACCGTCTCCTAATTTTTGTCTCCTATACCAAAACTGATAAGCATTCCATCCTCATCTAAATCAATAAAAATGTTGAAGATTATAGGCCACAAATTCACTTGTACATCCATTGAATACCTATGTTCATCTCTATATGGCTCAATTAATGAACACTCTTCGAAAAAGAATTTTAAACCAGGTATTGTTTGACTGAATGGTTTGTAGTCCCTTAGTTCTCCTTTTTCCTTTCCTTTTTGAAGATAAAGCTTACCCTCTCCAGTCAATTGACACTTAACCTGTTCTCTATGAGTTTGCTGGAATACTATGTAGAAATTAAACCAGACTATCAGTAAGTTTCTTCAACATACTGTATAATACATATGGCTTGTTGATTTAGGTTCATCTATCATAAATAGATATTTCTGTACTATGTTTCTCTATTTTCATGCTGTAATCCAGTGATTTCTTTATGCTCTTTCACAATTATTTGGTGGAATGTATTCCTTCTCCTCAAAGGTTGAGAAGTCGTCCGTTTCTTTTAATATTTCCCTTTCTTTTAATATTCTTTAATATCTGTTAGCATTTTGTACATTAGTTGATCAGCAGGCAAACTGATTGTTTGGTCTTTCTTTTGCTTTTAACAATGAAGAATCTTTTTTTTTTTTAATGTTTTCTACTTTAGAAATTCGACTCAATTTGAGTTTGGTCTTTCCAACATATTTTCACAATTCTGGAAAATCTATTATATAAAGGCCATTTTCAGGTCTTCATGAAAAGAAAAAAATATTTTGACATAATCTACTTTTGCCTATTCTTTTTCTTATTGATTTTTTTTTTAAAAATGTGGTCATAACATACATATAGCAACAGTAATAGCACTTAGACATATATACTGCTTCACAGTGTATACTTACATCCCTCTCTAAGCAATTTACAGAATCAGCATATTGCCCCCAACAATTTGGGTCCTCATTTTAATGACCTCAGAAGGATGGAAGGCTGAGTCAACCTTCAGCCGGTCAGGATCAAACTACTGGCAGTCAGCAGAGTTAGCCTACAATACAGTATTCTAACTGCTACGCCACCACAGCTCAGTGTTTCTATTATTATTACTAAAGTTTAAGAACTTCCACTTGTCTTAAGCTAATTTCTTAAGATTTCCATTTGTTTTAAGCTAATGTTTCCCCTTAGCTATGAGTCTTCCTTATGATTATTATAACTTTATTCAAATAATTTTAGTCCAAAGTATATATTCAGAATTCTAAATGTTAATGTTTCTTAAAATAAAAAGCCCACTATGAAATCATTATTGCAGTGCTATTTTGTGCTATTTCCATTTCCTCAACTAAATTTTCCTATTGATTAGTATTAAAACAAGCACAGCACATGATTTAGCATGTTCCTTTATCTTCTGAAGGAAACATTTGATCATGAAAATTAGTCAGGAATTTCTTGGAAGGACTATGCTTAGTAGACTTTTGTTCCAATAGATGCTAGACTATTTATCTATAACTCTGGAAATTTGCTTTCAGAAAGCATTATTCTTATCTTCCCCTTGGATGACCATTAGCAGTAATAGATACTGGTAACAGTATTGACTTCACTAATTCCTTCACTTATCTTAAGTCACATGCTTTTTTACAATACTGCTAACTTAATTTACTTGAATTTCTGAGTTGTATTAATATTTTAACACTGCAACATCTGTGATCTTTCTGCTGTGTTTGCTCCTTTAGAATAAGTTAAATTCTTCTTCAGATTTCTTCTAAACATAGAAATCATCCTATGGGAGATGTATTATTACTAGATTTTTCCCCTTGAAAACATCAACTGTCTTGCTTGCAATAACTACATGAGGAATAGAGATGAATAAATCAGTCTGTACACTAGGAGTTCTACAAAATTAGAGCACAAAGGATAATATTTCAGGAATCATTTATTTCTAATGGAAAGCAATGAAACTTCCCAGGACTACCATTTCACACAGAATGAGCATTGTTGATTTCCTGCAGTGTATCAAGGATAAACTTTATGATCCTCTATATTCTATATCATGTTTCAATAATTTCATTCTAGTGTTCCATTATACAAATTGGAGCCATTTATATATGAAAGAAAATCTTGGGCTTTATGAAGATTTTACCATTTGTAAAGAATAAAATCTCTGTTGTAATACTACAGTTCTGAAAACTTTTATTTTTCTGTGTACTAGGGATGAGAAAAGATTTTAACTAAAATGAACCACATGCTTCAAGGATTTAGTTTTATGTTAATTTCTGTTAAATCATTCTTCCCTGTGTTGTGAGAGGGGCAACCCTATTTTAATTTTTGGGCTTTCTCATTGATTTGGTTGACTCCTATGAATAGTTTACATTATTTCTTCTTACTACTTTGAGTAGTGCATATAACTTATGTTTAGAATGGAAATGTTAATGGAACTGCATGTTTCATGGAAAGAACTTTTAAAAACCCCATTTCTTTTGAAACAGGTTTTTTTTTTTGCAATAATCAAGCTATTGTGTATTGCAAGTGTATGTATGCATACAAAGTATTAGAAATACAAACCTAAAGTAGGATTTTAACTTTTTTATTTTCTATTACTGAAATCTTCCTTGAATTAATATATGGACTTCCTATAGTCCAACTATAAAATCCTGAACTACATATATCTGATTGAAAGTTTAGTTATATATAAAAACATTTTTTTCTGGCCAGATTTTGTAAAGCATTAAGCAAAGAATCCTTTCTTTCTTAGAATTGTTCATCTCAGCTTCTTATATAATTACAAAAAAGGCTATAGGGTCTTGTTTGCATAGCCTACACCTGAGCTATAACAAAAGGTAATTGTATCCAGACTGGTATATATTTCAAACTACCCATTTCTGGAGAGGGAGAAACCCATTTCTGTTTCTAATGTATTATTTCTGTGTATTTTAAACATTCTTGCAATTTGCAAGGCTGTTTAGTTGATAGTATTATTATAAACCCATGGAATGTATATTTTGAACAGATGGAGCCACAAATTATAACCATACCCATAAAGAGTATACAGAAACCATTATGAGTATAGAAGGATCACTTTTGTTACCTTCTGTATAATAATACCCTTTGGATACTGGACTAAGGTTCTTAGCTAGTATCATTTTGAAACCATTTGGTGAACTTTTTTTATTACCTTACTGTGTTTCCCCGAAAATAAGACATGTCCCCATAATAAGGCCAATCAGGCTTTTCGGCGCATGCGCTAGAATAAGCCCCCCCCCAAAACAAGCCCCCCAAATATTTAGACGCATGCGCAGCTGCCGCGCAAACAACACAACGTGAGGAGGCGAGGCCGGAGAGGGGGGAAAGGGAGGGGGAACATGCCCCATGCGCCCCACATGCACCTGCCATCCACAAACCCTAGCTCACACGACCTTTCTCTTAGTGGCGGCCGCAAAAAGGGCGGCCCCAAAAAAACTCTTACCAGTCCTAGCCCTGTCGACCTGGGACTTGGGGGAGGGGGACTGGTGCCAGAGCTCCGAGCAGTGGCCGGTGTGGGCTGTCTGCGCAGCCATGAAGTGGGATCGGCGTGGCCGGTTCTTGCCCGCAGCATTGCCAGTGAGGATCGGGTCAGTGCTGCTGCCGCCGAGATGAGCAGGCCAGATTCGGTGAGCCAGACTCACCGCTGCCACTCAGGAGAAGAAGAGAGAGAGGAGGTGCTGCGAGAAAACCCAGTTCTCTTGTTGTTCTCTTCCCGGGTGGCGGCGGCGCGGTCAGAAGTTTTTCTTTACATTGGAGTTTCCCTGCAAAGACCGGCCGAG
>QLTV01003323.1:998662-1009688 GCA_003457575.1 Thermophis baileyi | reverse complement strand
GAGTTTGATTTTTCCTTGTTTTTCTGTGAGCCTTTTATTATGAGTAATATTTTATTTGGGGGGGAGGTTCCTTCCCATAGAAGAAAGAGAAAGAGAGAAAGAAAGGAGGGAGGGAGGGAGGACCACAAACCTGGCTGGCACTAGACACAGCTTCAGAGGATGCTTTGAAACAGCACAGCAAAGGCTAGAAGGGACCTCAGAGGTCATCTAGTCCAACCCCCTGCTCCTTGGCAAAATGGACTGCTAAATTGGCCGCACCCACCCAGTCACATGACCACATGGCCACACCCACCCAGTCACATGACCACATGACCACGCCCACCTGAAGCCACACCCACCCGACCTCCAAGCCACGCCCACAAAATAAGCCACGCCCACAGAACTGGTAGGGAAAAATTTCACATTTCACCCCTGATTTTTATGTAATATCTGTCTGTCACATTTGATTGCAGAAAAGACAGAAAAGTCATCAGGATGCAGTATCCCACTCATGCCTATCCTCTGTCTTTTCTATTTACTGTAGCTTCTGGACAAGTCTGAGAGCACATTATCATAATCCTATCTTTAGGTTATCAGTATATAACTTGCTATTGTCAATTACATATTAGTTTCAGCTGCTAGTAGGTACTCCCAGCTGCAGAAGTGATGTGGATTTCCAGAAGCCCCAGACTTAAATATAGAGCAAGTAACACCCTGAGATTCTGAACTAAAAAATCTCACAGGGTCTTACCTGTTGCTTGCTTGCTCTCAACCAATCTACCATTGCATTCAAGTACCAATTGACATCATATCTAAAATTTTCTTCATGTAACAACAATTTATGTACAATTTTCAAATGGTCTTCAAATATATCTTGCTGAATAATGAAGATTTACTAACCATAAGGTAGATTGTTAAAAAAAATTATACTAACAGGCACTCAGAATGGGAGATATCTAACATTATTCCATATGCTTCTCATAAAAACGCTTAATGATTTAAAATTAAATTTCTAGACATGAAAGTTTAACCCCATGTATCCAACCTACTTTTCCTTTAAAAAAAGTGTAATAGAGATCTTTGGTCTTTGTTGTAAACTTAACAAGTTGTATGCTATTGAAAGAGACTTTCAATTATATTTTACAGGCAATGATATTGAAGAAAAAAAGAAATGTATAATAACCTATCATCTTTTAGACTGAAATTTGGGGAAAGGTACAGTATACAGATTAACATCAATTACTGATATTACACAATTACACAATTACAGAAAAACAGATAATGTGACTTTTAAAAAACATAATAGCTATTAATAAATCAGATTATTAATTTTACCTTCTATTTCTATTTAAGAAAGTATATGTAAATTATGAATTATAGACGCCTTTTTAAATTTGATTTATACAAAAAATATTAGGTCCTTTTCAAATGTTTTCCAATAGCCTAGCTTTATTTCAATAAGACAATTATTATAGTACTTCCTAAAACAGATTAAAAAATAAAAGTAGTATCTGTCCAACAGTTAAACCATTTCGAGTACTGTGAATTCTAAGATATTAATAGCTACCTTAGACCAAACAATTCATTCTTATTTTGTGGTATGCTCAGTTCAGTCTGAATTTAAATACAGTGTTGCTATTCTGGTGATAGATTTTAATTGAAATAATTATTTTATCTCAGAGTACAGCAGCTATTTATCTTTTGGACACTGATACAACATTCCTGGAAGTTTCTGAACTAGATGCTGATTTATTATAATTTTTGCAAGGGTGTTATACAGTGGATTTATTTATTTGTTTGTTTGTTTGTTTGTTTGTTTGTTTATTATTTATTTATTTATTTATTTATTTATTTATTTTTTATTTATTTATTTATTTATTTATTTATTTATTTATTGTTTATAGGTCACAAATCTCATTATCAAGTGACTCTGGGTGGCTTACAACATGATAAAACTACAACATCAAACAATTAACATGTTAAAGCCCTAAAAATATTAAGCATTAAAATTTAAAACATTAAAATATTAGTTACCAAAAAAAAAAACACTGAATAAAAAAGAATCAATATGTAAACACAGTTTACAAGTAGGATCTTCTCCTACTTAACTAACCATCTTCAGGATGGCATGTCCCATTGGGTCCCCAATCAGTTGGTATCGCCAACTTTTCGGAAGGTCAAGAGGGTGGGAGAAGAGCTCACCTCAAGGGTCACAATGTTCCAAAGGCTGACAACTATGGCAGAAATTTCACCACCAGAATTCCTTGGCTGACAGAATTCCTAGCATGCCTTTCTGCTGGACTAATGGGGGTGGGTCGATCCCTTTAGGCTGAGATGGTTCTTCAGGTAGCCTGGACCCGTACCATAAAGGGTGTTAAAGGTCATAACCAACGGATTGGACCTGCAAGCAAAGCAGCAACTACTGCAGTTCATGCAACAGTGGTGTTACAAGGGCCACGTTGGGGGGTCCCTAGAACTATTGGTGCTGCTGCCTTCTATGCCAGTTGTAGCTTCTGAATATTGTTCCAGGTAGCCCCATGTAGAGTGTATTTATCAAAAGCAGCTGAAAGGTAAAGAAGAATCAAGGATTGAGAAACTACCCCATCCTATTCTTGCCAGGCATTATGGCCAGAGCTTTGGCAGGACTGTGCAGCAGAACTCCTAGGATATCCTCCAGTTCCATCTGGAACTGTCACTGGGGGCCAATCACTTGAATAAGTCCAATGAGGACCTGCTGAGGGAACACCAGGATGAGATCTGACCATGACAGGGGGGATAAAGACAAATCCACCACCAGATCATATTACCATTGCTCAAGAAAACCAAATATGAAGTGTGGTGACTATCCTGAGTCAGGCCAGGGATAATCTAGAATAGGCATGGCCACATGTTGGCATGAACTCCTGAGCCGCTTCCAAGGCCAATTCTAGGGACAGAAGATTGAAGTTTCTCAAACCATGAGTCTGGGGAACTCCACTGCCAACCCCAAGATAATCTCCAGTAGCTCAGTCAGGGAGATTGGTATGCAATAGGGAGGCAACAGTTCCAACAGTTGGGACTAGGTCTCACAACTGGAAACATGAGGAACATGGGCCCTGAAGGCCAAAAGAGATTCCCAGATGACAACGGCTACACCCTGTCCCTTGCCCTGAATTATTGGCTGGTGAGAACCATGAACCCAAATGGACACATCTCTGAGATATTCCTCCTTCTTGGTCTTGCCTACCAAGTTGACTTGCTTTTCCCCAATACGATTACAAATAAAAAGAGTAGCATTATTAACTAACCTGGTATTCACTGGCAGCAGCTACATACTCAGGACTCCAGTGGTTGCTGTCCAGGGGCTCTGTGAGCTCAGGAGGCTGGGACATGCCACTGGTATTAATCATTGGGGGCATTTTCACCTGTAATGGCCTGCCCCTGGTTATCATCTTAACCGATGCCTGTCACCACTTGAATGTATTTTCCCTTCCTGGGACCTCTCCCTCCAACTCTGACCTCCCTCCCCTACAGGCTAGCGTCTTTGCATCCACCAACCAACCATGTAAACCCATCGGGGGAACAGGTGGGGAAAGACACCTCTGCAGCACTTTAGCTGTCAAGACTAGCAGAGGTACCCCTTTCTATACAAGGTATATATCTTATTAGATCACAGGTAATTAACAAGCTTCAATTGAACATATAAACCATAATATAAAAATTAAAGTAGAAAGTGAAGAACACATTTTAAGCTATGAATTAGGAATAGATTTTTACAATAAAAAATCTAGTGATATGAATTTAACACATAGGACTACCGTATTTTTCAGACTATAAGACGCACCAGTGTATAAGACACACCAAGATTTCGAAGAGGTAAGTAAGAAAAAAAAAGTTTTTGCCCTCCCCCCAGGAGCACTCTGCAGACCTCCCAAACCCTCTGCACACCCCATTTTTGTGAAAAATGGGCCGTTTTTTGCCCATTTTTTGCAAAAATGGGAGCATTTTTGCCCTCCCCCAGCCCCTGGGAGCACTCTGCAGACCTCCCAAACCCTCTACACACACCATTTTTGTGAAAAACGGGCCATTTTTCACCTGTTTTTCACAAAAATGGGGGCATTTTTGCCCTCCCCCAGCCCCCAGGAGCACTCTGCAGACCTCCCAAACCCTCTGCGCACCCGTTTTTGCGTGGGGCAGGGCTTCGGGAGGCCAAAAATGGCTGTATTCAGTGTATAAGATGCACCAACATTTCCACCCTCTTTTAGGGGAAAAAAGTGTGTCTTATACTCCGAAAAATACGGTAAATCTTAATCATCAACATATTTTTTCTGATTACTTAATTAACCAATGAAACATGACAGTGTGTGTAACATGTTATCCATAGTGCATTAGGCAGAAAGGCAGAGGCCAAGTATTGTCAAAGCAGGCAGGCTAGATTAATAATCCACAGTTTGTGCATTACTGAGCTGCATTACAATTAAGAAATGACACTATTAAAAATATTTATCCAGTAAATTATTCTAAAGCTTTGAACTGTGGCTGTAATCAGTACTTTTCCTCACAGCTTCAAAGCAGTGAGGTGCATTAATCAGTCTAGCACAGGAATATTTTATTAAGATCTCTGCACTAAGATCAATCATTTTTTCACGTACGAAAGTTTCTCTTTCTCAGAATACATACAAATATTACACAGTTTTATTTTTTTTATTTTTTTTTGTGTTTGTTCAATTGTTAATTATTTTTAAAATTGGCATCCTGCTGTTTGTATTAATCTTGAATACAGTATAGCTCATGAAAAAAAAATAGAATTGTAACAACAAACTAGTACAATAAAATAAAATAGCATATGAAGCTAGCTACTAGGTACAACTAAAAATTGCCTATGAATTGATACCATTTTTTAATTTATTTAATCTATTTAAAATATTTGTATGGCTGCCCATATTATATGAAATAACTCTGGGTGACTAATAACAAATATATAACAAAACATACTTCCCACCCCAAAATACCTCTACTTTCAAAGCTGCCAAGTGCCATGACAATCCCATCACAAAACCACAAATACAAGGCTCACCTCTCTTCCTGACCCAGCATCTGAGGAAAAAGCCACATATAGTCTAATAAAATACGGTACAGCATCTGTCATCTGAAAAATAGTAAATAGGGTATGAGGAATGTTTGAAAGGGAAATCCAGAAAAGAACTTTTTTTCTGATAGGTGAGACCTGCCTTATATCACTGAATAATTTTGCCAGTGGGAAAATAAGCCTCTAAATAATCATATTAGGACCTTAAATATTCAAACTAGTGGAATGAATTGATCCTTGAAAGAAACGGACATACAGCAAAGGTATTTTGATTTTAAAAAAACATAGAGTAGATTATCTTTTGTAGCAAATGCACATACATTATATTGTGGCAATGTACTCTGGATATTATTAATGTTTGAATGCTTTCTATCAAATAATTTTTCTTCAAGATAAGGAATAGCGGGAACATCTACTCCTCATATACTGTAAATTGTTTCAGTAAGAGAAAGTTACATACGGTATCCCTTAGTTGATTTATCTTTTATCAATAGCAAATTATATTCAGGTTATTACATATCTTCAAGTACTTAAGAATTTTAAGGATCTGCTTAGAATACACCAGGCTTGGTAACCTTTCTCAGTGACTTCATGAAGACATTAAAATATACATGAGGCAGTTTAGGTCTAATTTGTACTGCTCATTTTTCCTCTATTAATAAATTTTAGTCTTGCACAGTAGAATTTATAACACCATATAGATTAGTTTGATATTGCTTGTGGACAAAAATGTGAAATAAAATACATTTTACCAAACATTCATTTCCCATTAAAATTCTAGGGCAAAAGACAAGAACAGATTTATTAAGTCTATATGCCTATAGTACTTACACTAGTCATAAAAAAGGAAGAAGTGGAATGATTAGGTACCAGTATGATATCAGAAACTCAGATGGTCAGTTCCAGAAAATGAAAATTTTATTTATGAGAGCTGTGAGTCTTAGAAATTCTATTCATTATTCTCACAGTCCACCAGATTTATATAGAGAGCAGATTAACATTCTATAAAGTAGTGAGAATATGTAGTTTTTCAATGTAAACTGTCCCCTCAAATATTGTAAACAATATAGTAAAATGTATAAATTCATATTTACAATATTATATTTAATATTGCTTATTGATTTATGAAATTTAATTATATTTCATTCAAATCTTCCTCCCTTTCTTCCCTTTTATATTTTTATATATATGTATATGTATATAGTCACAGACATATAGACAAATAATGCAGTTCAATTTCTCTGTTACTAAAGTGCTTTCATGGAAGCAAAGCCATTCTTTAGATTAATAGTAGTCCCTCTGGATAACTGAAGTACGTAAAACATGCTTTTTCAATCTGCCGGAGCCCAGTGCTAAATGTATTTCTTGCCAGCTTTATAAACTGAATAAAAATAAGTTGTTCCCTGAAAACCAAATAACTTTCATGAAATCTTTTCCCATTTACAGTTTGAGGCTTTTATTGAAAAGTGTCCTGAACCATTATAAGGGGAAAATATTACAGCTAGGCTACAAATTCATACAAACATATATATGAGCATATGTGTTGTGGCCCGTCAGCTGCCAGCAGAGCTAGCAGCAAAGTCAGACGAGGAGGAAGTTGAGGGAGAGCCTGGGCCAGCTTCAGAGCCTTTGGAAGGCTCTGATAAGGAAACAGCATCAGAGACAGAGGCACAGCCAGGGCCTTCCATCCTCCCCCAGGTGGAGCAGCAGCTGTCTTCGGGGCCTGAGCTGAGTGAGGGGGAAGAACAGATGGGGTCCATCCCAGATGTGCATATGCATAGGGAGGAAAGGAGAGGAGAACAAAAGAAATCAATAAGCCAGCTCTCAAGGAAAAGCAGACATAGATGCTAGCCAGTCCCTTCCTGGCTGGGAAATAAATTGTAGGGGGTTGGGAGTGGCCGATTGTCGCAGACAATATTCATTTTCTAGTATACAGCAAGCAATTCGGATTCCAGAACCAGATTTGTTAGGACATTTGATTTTTGTTTATCCACATGAATAAAAGACTGTTCCTGCCATGTTTTGAAAAGGGGTTTGTTTACTCCTGAGTAAGTGGCTTATCATTACTTGCAAAGACTGGGTCAGAACAATATGTATATGTACATGTATGTGTATGTGTGTTATTTTGTGTGTGTGTGTGTGTGTGTGTGTGTGTAGTATATATAAAACGAGAGCTAAGTGTCTGAAAGACTGCTAATTTTGATATGAATTGAGATTAAGGCTAGTTCAATAATCTAATTAGTCTGTAATAAGATAGTTTAAAGCATTGTTATACTTATTTATCAGAAATATTATGACTAAAGTCCTATATTTTGTAAATAGGGTTTGGGGGTGATAAAAATAAAGAAAAATCAACACTGGAGCTGACTTTGCAGAATCAGTGTTATTCATTCCAGTGATATAAGAACACTCCAGCCTTAAATTTAACTATTAGATTGGTTGAACCTTTAAGTCACAGGTGTCAAACTCGATTGGGTCATGGGCCGGATCGTGACGTATTGCTACTTTTTTGCCTTTGCTGGGGTGGACATGGCCTGCACATGATGTATCTGGCCTGCAGGCCGCCAGTTTGAGAGCCTGCTTTAAGTTAGCAAATCTGTATTCTGCTATTTCTGCATTGTTGTGATATGCACAGAAATTAATGTATTACTGCTTCGGTAAAACTTAATATAAATGGCAATTATTGCATTTTAAAATGATAATTGCTTTATCAAGACTTTTCTTTGAGCTGAGAACAGAAAGAGGGAGGAAAATTCTACCTGAACTGCTGTCACACTAGGGTGTTTGCAATATTGTGACAACACCTGAAATTATTCCAAAATTCAAACAGGTATGTTTACAGACAAAGAAATGTGAGAACAGTGAAAATGCTGTGAATGTTTGGGGACCATTTAACTTGAATAAACTCTTTGCTATTAATAGTTCTGATTGATTTGCTATTTGTTCTGTAAATTTCTTACAAAGGATTTTATAGTTTGACATGCAAGTAAGTACTGTCAAATTTAGCACAATCACACTGAGGAGACTGAAAGCCAATAATCCAAAACATGACCTTTCTCCCTGTTCAGAAAGCAATCTCTGTATTAAGATAATTCTCTACAGAGAGTCCTCGACTTAAGACCACAATTGAGCCTGAAATTTCTGTTGCTAAGTGAAACAATGTTTAAGTGAGTTTTGTCCCATTTTACAATCTTTCCTAACACAGTTGTTAAGTAAATCATGCAGCTGTTAAGTTAGTAACGTTAAGTGAATCTGGCTTCCCCATTGATTTTGTTTGTAAAAAGGTTGCAAAAGGAGATCACATGATCCCGGTACAATGCAATCATCATAAATATGAGCCAATTGCCAAATGTTTGAATTTTGACCATGGGGATGCTGCAACAGTTGTAAATGTGAAAAATGATCATAAGTTACTTTTGTCAGTGCCATTGTAATCTCAAGTCATCACTAAACAAACTGTTGTAAATTGAGGACTACCTTACTACATTTGTAAATATAAAAACATCCAGTTTATTTGCCATTAAGTTAAACATAAAACAACATAATTATTAATGAGCTTAGATTTGTTTGTAATGGCGTCTAAAAGGTTATATTAGACTGTCATTGATAAGAAAAATTTCAAATAAAGTAGAAAAATGTATGCCATGATAGCAGTAAAGTACCCACATATAATAAATCAGGTTCTGGAAAGATCAAAATATATTTTTCTGGCATAAGAAAGCTATTTTGGATAAATCTGTTGCTTCTGTGGAGAATTGTAAACTTTTAGATTATTAGCCCTAAGAGAGAAGCACTAAAACCACATAAAGCAAACCTTGGATGCCTATAATTGGTCAATTCTCATAAGGCAGGGCAATATCAGGACTTGAAATCAATAAACAATAAAAGCCTTTTAATAGCTCCTTGAAAGTATAAGCACATTGCATTGATACATAAGATCAGTATGATGATCAGTTTTTGAATACTCATCCTGGTGGAACAGCAAAGAATCACATTTGAATGTTCAGTGTGAAATATTTTCTAGCCCAGAAGGCTCACCCAGTTTCTTAACAGATGTATCAACAATGAGGATTGAGGGGAAAAAAACATTTTTACTGATAGGAAAAAATCAGATCCCTGCAGATGTTCTGGCAACAACCTGATTTATAGCAGGCTAATTACATAATGATATATTTATAAATTATACAAATGCAATACTATAATAAGAGCTGTAGAGGCCTTTCGTCCCAGAAACACATGCAGAGAGCCTAATCCTTTGGATTCTTTCCCTGGTAGGATAAAGCTAGGTGAGACTTTGTTATCCCTTTCATGTATTTCATCTAAAATAAATCTCTTTTTTTTTTAGAGTTATAAAACCTGCTTTACTAATCATTGCTCATTTTAACCAACCTATACCAGAAAATGTGAAGGACAACACAGTGGCCCAAAGATTTGAAGAGGTTAATCTACATTTCAATACCAAAAAAGGAGATTTATCAGTATGTACAAATTATTATACAAATCCTTAATAGTACAATAATCAACACAGATTACAGCCCTACATAGAAAAAGAAATGCCAGATGTTCAAGCTGACTTTAGAAGAAGCTGAGAAACATGAAACATGAAACGTTATTGCTATTGCATCCTGGATAATTGAGAAAGCCAAACAATACCAAACAGAGGTTACTATGAGCTTCATCAATTAGGGAAAGGCCTTTGATTGTATTGATCATATCAAGCTGTAGAATGTTTCCCAGAGAAATGGGAATCCTAGAACATTTCACTAGAAGTCAAGAAGCCACAGTATGGCAGAACATGTTGAAACAGACTGGAACCAGATTGACAAAAGAGAGTAAAAAGACTGCATGCTCTCCTTTTATTTATTCAACCTAAATGTGGACTATATTTGGGGAAGCTGAATTGGAAGAAAAACTGAGGAAGAAACACCAATAACTTGTGGTATGCTAATGACACTACCTTGATAGCCAAAAATGCAAAGGACCTCCACAAAAATCAAAGAGCACAGTGAAAAAGAAGGGACTAAAATTAAATATAAAGAAGACCCAACTAATGACAACAGGCAAAGGAAAACACTTTTTTTTTCCAGTTGAAGCATAAATAGTTTGGAATGCTTTAAATCCTCCAATACATAACTTATGCTCTTATGGATTTGCTTCTGCATGATGCAGTGAGACTTCATAAACTATGTTCCTGCTGTTGTACCTCTTTCTTATCACCCCGTTTCATGGTCTGTTTATTATTCTTTGCACTTAGCATATGAAATGTGATGGGTTATGCATATTACAATTACCACATATAGGTTAATTCTCTGGTACACAATTAGTTGAATTGGTCTTTTCACTAAAAATGATATACAGCTGCAGAGAGAAAGTCACCATCTCCAGGGCTAAAAAAGTACAGAACAGCTGCTTCATTCTACATGATGAACCTAAATTGTCTTTCATCCTAAAGTATGAAATAGTATACTGGCGAGGCAGTGGTGAAATCCAATTTTTTTTAAACTACGGGTTCTGTGGGCGTGGCTTGGTGGGCGTGGTGTGGCTTGGTGGGCGTGGCTTGGTGGGCGTGGCAGGGGAAGGATACTGCAAAATCCCCATTCCCACCCCACTTTTGGGGGAAGGATATTGCAAAATCTCCATTCCCACCCCACTCTGGGGGCAGCCAGAGGTGGTATTTGCCGGTTCTCCGAACTACTCAAAATTTCCACTACCGGTTCTCCAGAACCTGTCAGAACCTGCTGGATTTCACCCCTGTGGCAAGGTATTTAAAATGGTTTTTCTTGTAATTTTAAAATACTAAATATCAATATTTCAATATTAAAACAGGAAAAGAGAAACAGCTATCAAGATAATCATGCACTTAACATAAAATTCATATTGCCATTGTTCTCAAATGTCTATCAATTTGTTCTGAACTTTTAACAGTATATTTTCTTTTTACAACTAGCTTTATAAAAATACTTGTAATGTATGCATAAA
>QLTV01003323.1:987068-998644 GCA_003457575.1 Thermophis baileyi | reverse complement strand
TTCATTTTCCTAATTGTTTCAAAAGAGATTTTAATACTCTCACAATATATTTTTTATCTTCAATTCATATCAAAATCAATCACATAATTGTTTTAAAGTCTCAGTTTGCATTCCAGAGAGATTTAAAAAAATTGGAATTTAAGAATCCATTATCTTTATGTTCAGATGCCTATAGGGATTTTAATATTATAGGATGGTAACTTTTGTTTAAGAGAAAAAAATCAACATTGGTTGGTAAATTCAAAGATGTCATTCAAAAATTATAAATTCAGTGTGACAGTGTTGAGAATAAGGGAGATGATCTTGATAGAAATATGCAAGAACCATTATTTAGACAAAAAGGGCTGAATCATTCTTTAAGGTAATAAGATAATGTTACCGTAGGAATCAGGCAAATGCCTCCCTGATTCATTGAATTATAAAAAGGACGCCAGTTAAGCACATTAGGCTAATAAGATTCTGTTATTTTACTGTGTCTTGAAAGACTTCTAATCTTCCTGTGGAGTTAATTTTCTTTTCTGGTGATCCTACCTGAACTGGTAGTCAGGGCTTATTATTTGAATTCACAGCTGATGTATAACTACATCAAGACAAACAAATCAGTATTGTCTGCTTTTAAAAAACATATTATGTCGCTTTTTAAATTATGGAAAATTTTAAACAACGGGAGCAATTACAATTCTAAATGTACACAGCTACTGTATATATAGCGGTATTTATTAGTGATATTGTTTTGATATTGTATAAGTCAAGTAAGGAATTGTCTATGGATATTTAAAGCACTTTATCTGTTTGATATTATCATCATCAATGCTCTGTTCGTATATAGTTGGTCCTTGCTAAAATCAATTTTTGCCTTCTAATGATTTAAAAGGTCAATAGTGGTACAATATCAATTAAGAATGCTTAATACTTTTCCTAAGGCTATTGAGAGATTGTGATTGGACTTGTGGATGCTCCAACACTGGAGGTTTTTAAGACAAGACTGGACAGCCATTTGTCTGAAACTGTATAGGGTTTCCTGCTTGAGCAGGGGATCGGACTACAAGCCTCCAAGATCTCTTCCAACTCTGTTATTCTGTTGTTCTATTACATTACTGATAATAACATTGGCAGATGCTTCCAGGCTGATTTAGGAACATGAAGTTTCAAATATTTCAAATGTTTATTAATGTTAACATTAAAAAGTGTGGATTATCAATTTTCTATGCTGGATTATAAAGATTGCTAGGCAGGTTAAATGTAATGCCCACATTTTCATATAATTTATAAATGAAGAACACCAATCATCTATCAATTGAAGAGATCTCGAGTTTTTCCTATATATTTTAATCTCATAAGTATTTTTGTAATAATACACTGTAGGTTTTGGCTTGGATACATTTGTTTTTCACATATATTATTAGAAAACCCTGGTTACAGTCGATGTCCTTTGAATCCAGCTTGTTTTTTGTGTAATATATTTTTTCGTAGAATCAATACTGAATTTTTTAAACTACGAATCTAGCATGTAAAATGCTAATTGTATCCAGGCAATTAATAGACGATAGTTAACTAGGCCATCCTCCTCCTCTTTTAAAGTGGGAATAATTATAGCTATATCAATCCTTAGAGAAGTGGACAGTTCTGTCAACATATGTTAAAAGCAATGCTAGAATGTCTCCCATCAGTTAACATTTTAACTAATCTTGGTAGGATATAATCATAGCCTGGAGCTTTGCCCTTTTCAGTCAATCAGACATTTATTTTTTTTATTTTTTATTTTTGAGTTGAGAAATAGAGACTGTCAGCTAATCAGATAATAAGTCAACAGTAAAATAAAATATGATAAAATGACCATAATTACTTTCTCAGGCTTCTGCAGTGACATGGGATATGGGAGGCTGCTTATGACATATCTGGGCCATGATGGCCTGTGGAATAACTCAGAAAATCTCTGTGTTCCTTGGTTTGACAGAGGGATTTATTTGTTATATATTCTTATATTCTCAAGATATATCAAGAATGGCCTTAGTTTTATGGTTGTTAAAGCTCCACATTATGAATTTTGTTTATTTGTTTCAGTTCATTCCATGTCAAACTAGAAACAGGAATGCATGAGTTTCCAGCTTGCTGTGCTTTTTAAACACATTTTGGTTAGCCTGTGAATAAAGGCATTATTATGATCACTTGAAGATTTACTTGGATATTGTGTCTTTCCTGTAAGTTATCTGTGGTAACTAAATTATCATCACCCAAGTTAGCTATGCTGCATATTCAATTTTATTTCAACAGGCCTGATATGATCATAATAATCTAATAAACTATCTCCATTCTAAGAGGGCTTTTGCAAACTAATAATACAGTGAACATTTTCCATTGACTTTATTAAACCAAGGTTCAGCTTTGAAATATATAACATAATTAACCCATATAGAACACATTATCATTATTCCAAACACAATTTGGAATATAAACACTCTACAACTGTTGCCTTCCATAGCATTGGTTTTCAAATCCAGCTCATTTGATATCTGCACCAATAATACTTAGCCATTTTTGGTATTTTTAAAAGAACTCATTTCTTTTAGGAGGAAAAATCTTATTATTTAGACTGAGGAAGGCTAAAGAAGAATATAGGATTAAATTATTGAGGCACTTACTGTATATTGCCTCCCAACAATTACATATATTAAGGAAAATAAATTTAGGCGATGAGAATTTCTAATGCACTTTGACCAAAGAATGCAGGCCCTACAAGAATATATTTATTAATAAATAAATTTTATTTATGAAATGCAAACTTTTAATTTCAAAGTGTGGTTAGCACTCAATTATATGCAAGGTGCTTTAATCACTTTTATTTGTAGGTCAGCAGAAATCAACAATTCTTAATCCCACCTCTCAATCAGAAAGCACCTTTTCTGACTAATTTTATTACATGTCTATTCTATGCAGCTAAACATGTTGCTTCTTATTGTAGGAGGACATCCATTTCCTCCATAGTAGCCAAAAATAAGCAAGAGATCTGATTAGTTCAGGTAGTGGAATGGAAAGAAACACAATTCTACCTTGAGAATTACATTGTCTTTTCAATATTGTTTCAACTATTTCTATTGAGAGTGATAGGTTTTAGTCTATTTACAATCTGATTTAAAGAAATACCATAGAAATTATTAGAATAATCAAGTTACAGAATAAGGCAAAAAACTTCACATTTCTTGATGATGTACTGTATATAAAATATAAACAATGTCTAATAGCTATGAATTTGCACAACATACAGTTAAAGTATGCAAAATTTAATGCACTCGAAGTTGTTAGAGTGATGGTCCTTAAAAGTTTTTTTAAAATATTTTTTATCAATATGCTGTCAAAAGCATAACTACTATCCTCAAGGGGTGTAATAAGTAGGAATGTAACAAAGATTAAAGGCAGAAAAAAAAATATTATTAACCTTAAAACAAATCTAAACAGAATAAAATCTATTTAAAATCAAATGCCATCTTCTTTTAGTTCACATGTTCCTCCCTCTCTCCCCACTCTCTCCCACCCTCCCTCTTTCCTTCTTTCTTTTTCTCTTTCTTTCTTTCTTTCTTTCTTTCTTTCTTTCTTTCTTTCTTTCTTTCTTTCTTATTCTTCTTCTAGTGCATATGCACTTTTAGGTGTGCTTTTCAATAAAAACATTTTTCAAGACACAATATCACACTCACATACATTTAAATTAAAAAAAAACAATAGATAGCAAATCTCATATCTTAAAATACAAATACATACTAATGAATAATCAATATTAGGCAAAATGTTTTTCCTTGAAATATTGCATGATGTTAAATAGATGCTTTAAATACAGCTTTTGGCTTGAATCCAAATTTAATCATAGTTACTGTTGATCCACTAAAATTAATTAAACATAAGTTAATAATGACTAACAAGTTGTATTGATTTCACTGGTTCACTTCATCTTTGTCTTTAATTGAATCCCTTGGTATTTGATTGTAGTTGTCATGGTTTTAGAAAATGAATAGAACTTATGCACATAGACAGAGCCAATAGTAATCTCAAAATAAATTGATTTATTCACTATATTTATGTAGGCATGTTAACCCATAATTTGAAAACAAGGTAAAAATGTTGCCTTTGACTTTGTCTGTGGAAGAAATGCCATAGTATTCAATGCAAGTCCTGATATAAGTACTTTTACTCTGTTAGTGGCAGGACTGATTTTAATCCAGTTGTATACATAACAACATTCTATTCAATCATACTTTTTATAAAATAAAATGCGTTCTTGTCTTCTGATATAATCTTAATACATATTCATTATTTCTCTGACAGAGATGATTTTTTAAGAAAGTAAGAGAATATATTAGTACACTATAAATAAATAAATTATTGCTGTTTGGAAGTGATTTCAATTTTTTCAGAGTGAAATAATATATTTGATTTGATTTATTTCTGATTGCACAATACTTTTTGATTGACTATGTCACCAGGGCAGCCATTTGTGAATGGGTAATCTCGATCCACTCCCAGCATTTTCTAAGAATTCTGAATTTCTCTAAAAATGCCTCTAAGACAAAAAGTGTTAAAAATCCATTCTAGATTTTCTTGTATTTCCTTTTCTTCCTTTGCATTTACAGAATTAAAACAACAACAAAACACTCTTGAATATATTTATTCCCCTGCTTGTGATAAATGGATATGTAATAAAATCACTAACAGCATATATGTTTTAAAGAACAACCCTAGGTATTAGAAAAATTGCATCACTGAAATATTATTTTCTTCTTACTGCAATACAAATTTATTTCACTTCTTTGATGTGACAAAAAATAAAGCTCTTTGAAGTTCAATGAAAAGAAATTATGAATATAATAATGAAACAAAGTGAAATAGAGATTCCGCAGTTTGATTTAGTTCATAGGGTTCAAGCTTAACATTACTATATATGCTCATAGGTAAACCGAGAATTTTATGTTTCAAGATATACCCCTAAAATTGGGCTCAGCTTATCCATAGATGGACACACACACACACACACACACACACACACACACACACACTTTTTCTTGTCAGTGTATCATATAAGTTAATAGATGTGCATCTAGATATGCATGTTACAGTTTAATAGATGGCCAGATAGATAATGCAAATATTATAAACTGATAATAAGGTATAGTAGGGATTGAAAGCTTCTACTCAACGAAAACAAAGACTTCAAAAATAGTTATGAAAATACAAAAATATGTTACAAAATGTGTTTTAATTTTTGTTAGAGCCAAACTAAAAAGTATTTCCCATTCATTTTTGAGGCATTTGGAAAGGTGTGGAAGGTTTCCCTTATAGGCTTTAATCCTATTCATTGTTTCTTGCAAATCAGTAAAATCCCAAGGAAATGTGTATACAATGGCATTCTCAATTTTTACTCTTCAAAAATCAGCCTTATCTGACTTTCAGACTATAAGGCAATTGAGAAGCATTTCCTCTGTGTTGGTAATGACTACAGGTAGTCCTTGAGTTATGAATGAAATGGATCCTGCCCATTCCATTCGTAACCTGAGGATTTGTGGGAGTGAATCTCATACCTTGAACTTCCTCCTTTTGCCCACGCATTCGTTAATCAAATGCGCAGTTCGTTAAGTGCACATGAGGTATTTCAGGGTGGGGAAGGTCATGGGGGGGGGCTAGTGATGGAACAGGCCACCTGCTTAAGAACACCCAAGGCCTCCACCACCCACTGAAATACCTCATGCTCCCCACAATTGCTTCCCCCCAGACCTGCCATGCTGGGTCACTTACCATGCGAAGATCTAGCAAGCTGTCTCCTTTCCAGCCTCTCAGCCACACGCCCCTCTGCAGTTCAGGCCTCCCCTGGCACTTTGCCTTTGTCAGAGGGATGCACTGAAGCTCCGTTTTGGCTGGCAAAGTGCCGGGTGGGGCCTGTGCATGCCAAAACAGGGCATTGAAGGGGCAGGCTCACCCCTTTGAAGCTCTGTTTTGGCTGGCAAAGTGTGGAGCGGAGGGGAATAGGCAGGACAAATGTTGCAGAGCCTTTGTAGTTGTTCGTAAATGAACAACTGCCGTACAACATTCCTAGTTTTGGGACTTGTTCGTAAACACTAGGGGGCACTTATCGCGTAACTTTGAACGTTTACTAAGGGAACACTCGTAACCCAGGGATTACCTGTATTTTTCAAACTGGCCAGGCAATTTTCAGTCGTGGGGATAATGGAAGAACCTAGGCACACATTTCTTTTCTCCGAGTCCTGTGTCTGAAAAACGATATTATTCAAAATCTAGAAGATTTAAAATTCTATACACTATAAGTATTATGTAAGAGCCAGTTTGGTCTAGTGGTTAAGGCACCAGGCTAGAAAGTGGGAGACTGTGAGTTCAAGTCCTGTCTTAGTATGAAAGCCAGCTGGGTGACTTTAGGTCAGTCACTCTCTCTCAGCCCAACCCACATCACAGGGCTGTTGTTTGTTGTGGCTGAAAAAAGGAGTAATATGCACTGTATATGTTCACCACCTTGGGTTGTTTGTAAGAATAATAAAGTATATAAATAAGTAAATAAATATTCACTGTAATTACAGTCAAGTTACTGTAATAGTTCAGAATGTATCCAACGACTAAGGACAACTCAGCATATCAACTTAAACTACTTGCCTCAAGGCTGCTCCTGAATCCAAATGAAAACATCCCAGTGCTTCTCAGTCTGAAAAAGAGCGACCGTAGGTATTGCTTGATCAATCCTGTTCTACTTTCCTTTCCAAGCATGGAAGATAATTCTCAGTGGCTAGTCTCTGTGTGGGTGGGTCTACTAGTGCCTGGATTTTTTTCCATTTAAAAAATTAGTTCTAAAAATCCTGTGTAGTGTCTTCCAGTCTCTTGAAGTCCTGTTTTCCACAACATATCACAATATTTGATGGTTGATTAAAACAGTTTATTGGGGTCACATACATGTCATCTCTTCATAACAGATGATAGAGCTGACTCTTTGGGGAATAAGAAATCTATGCAGGAATAAGTAGCCAAAAGCTAAAATAAATATAAGGTACTCTAAAAATTGGTTTATGCTTCTTATAGTAGTTTATTTGCAGTGATTACAGTGATTACTTTTTTCATGTTACAGAAAAAGAACATGACTGTAAACAAAAATCCTTAATAATAATGAAAAATAATTTTTTCTCCAGTGTCTAAAGTTCTGTCCATTAGCTTTGTGATGTCCACAAAGTTTAAGATAGTATTACTGAATGTGTTGAACACAGCTATCATCTACTTGCCTGCTGTAATCAGATATGATAACAAAGGTTTTCATTGCCTTAAATCCACAGGGAACAGTTATTGTACCTTCTGTCTGCTTTCAAACTTATGGGAGACAAGAAGCAGAAAAATGTCAATACTAAAGAGATTCCATTACATTTCACAATATTGCTATTGCTAAATAACTGCTTAGATCTGTGCAAAAAATTCAATAAATGTAGGTTGATTATCATGCTTCAAGAAATATTGAAAGCAATTGGCTCCAAAGTCTTACAGTATATAAAATTTAGTGCTGAGTAGACAAAGTGCTTAATATACCAGTATTAAATTGCTGACTGGCTTGAAGTTCCCTGTCCTGGTATTTGAAGATTTTCTTCTTTTGTATTCTCATTCAAATAAAAGATTGTACAAAAGAAACTTATTGTGGAAGGCTGGATCATCAAGCAGTTTACTCACAAAGACGCAAAGTGATACTGAGCTTAGGCAATAACTTTGATTTCTGTTTGTTGTGTGCTTGCTTAATTTTGTTGATATTAAACAATAGGCACTACATTAAGAAAGAGCCTACATACAATTTAGCTATTTATAAACATTAAGCATTTTGTTTATTCTATTATGCCTTAGGTTCATTTATGTTGTATTTTCTTTCCTTCAGATATTGAAGAAGAGCTCAAAACCAGAATCCATTTCAGATTGCATTTGCTTTGGACGAGTTTAAAATATATTAATATTTATGAAATAATAAAAACAACTATTTTGTCTTATATGCACTTATCTAATATACTTGTTTTATATGCATATACTCATTATATTCACTATTTTATACACTTTTTATGTAGTATGTAATATATTATACATTGGAAGTACTGATATTGGTAAACAACGGTTAGTATGATATAGTTCTATGAAAAATACTTACTTACTGAATCTTATCAGAATCTGATTGTGCAGATAAATGCCAAATTTTATTCTGGTTTCATTTATTTGGTAAATAAAAGCACACAGATGTGATATAATTCTATAAAAAATACCAGTTGCCTTATTTTGAATAACCAGTTGAATCACTTGAACTGACACAAGCGCAGTCAAGCTTAGCAGTGGGAACCAGTATTTGCACAGGAGTTACACAGGAGTTTGTGCTCATTTCTCCCTGGCAAAGAGCTTCCATGCTGACTCAGTAACCTTGAAGTTTCTGTAGCTCATTTCTGTTCCTACTACAATATTTCCATGGGGTTTTACAATAGTATTTGAAATATTAAATGTATTCTTCTTTAGCTATCCTTTTATTGATTTGCTTGGATATTTCGGATAACTGTCCTGCTAGCTGATCCCCTTTCACTTCATCTTCAACAAATGGAAGTTGACCCAATATTTTGTTTATATAAAGTAGAATTTATGCTTTCTTTTGTAATGGATAAGTTGTTTAGATCCTGAAATAGCAAAATATCCATAACTATTAGAATATTACCTCCATGCAGTTATATTGTTTGTATAACTTTCATACTGTGAAAAATAGTATTTGATATCTAATATTACATGCTTTATTAAATTTTTAATAAAATGTTTGATTGAAATGTGGCCAAAGTTTGCAAAGCAGGGATGTCAAAGGCGTATCCAAACATGCCCAACAAGCTGCTGCATTCTGGACCAGCTGAAGCTTTTGAGTGACCTTCAATGGCAGTGTCATGTAGAATGCATTGCAGTAGTCGAACCATGAGATGATTAGGGCACCAGAAACTATCTGAAGGGACTGCTGATCCAGGAAATGGTACAATGACTACTGTATATTAGATTAGGTTGTGCAAAGGCATTGCTGGCCACATCAATTATCATCTAGTGAGATCTGTGAGTCCAGATAGAACCCCCAATTGTGAGATCACACCCGAGGTTAAAAATAGAATACTCTCAAATCCATGTGGTCATAAAACCTTCAGCTACACAGTCTTGGTAAAACCGAGTCACAGTCAGTTCTTCCCTATCAGGCCTGCACAATCACTAGGAAAGAAGGCTGGCCAAGGGTTGGCCAATAAAATTGGTTATCATATATGTATATATGATATATGATACGGTACTAAACTCCAAACCTGCAGATGATCTTCTAGCAGCTTCATGAGGGGAAAGAGTGTTGAGTCCTGTGTAGGGCCTGTGCAGGGCCTTTATATGCAAAGATGAGCAAGAATCAACAAATAAAAACATACAAGTAATTAATGCACAAATAATTAAGATGGGAGGAACGTTTTTTCAAGATACGTACTGTCACATTCTTGAAGCTACATAACAAAATTTGGTCACATTATAAGTCATCCAAAAGTCCTTGTTAGCTAATGGACAGTACATAATGATCTGAACACCATGATATTACAAATAAAGAGGTAGATTAAATATTGATTTCAATCTCTTTCTATCACAAGTGGCAAGTTGTAGGGCAGCAAGGGTCTGGACAAGTTGAAATAGACTGAAGCTGAATTTAGCAAGATGGAGTTCATGTTAGTACATTGCAGGTTTCTGACATCTCTGTTTCGTGTCTTGGTGGAATGGCATTATGAAAAAACAGGTTTGTGACTTGGAGGTAGAGCGTACATGGGTTGGCACTAATGAAAATCCAGAGACTTTAGTTAGAATATAGCAGTTCAGTTGGTTCTGCGAACCGGTAGTGGCAGCGGCAGGAGGCTCCGCCCACCTGCCCAGGATGTTTCTACTTATTAACTTCCATATTTAGTTCAAAACGTTGGTGTTGACCCATACATCTCTACCTGGTTTGGTGCCAAGATACAGTATCTTCATGGCTATGCTTCCACTATTTTAAACTAGTCTTTTGAAAAGTACCTGGGAGAAAGTGTTTAGTAATTTCCTATCTGGGGAAAGTAAGGGATGGAAGCTTGTTGAAACAGTTTCTTAGTTGTGGCATTGCTGCTCTAAAACATTATTCACAGGAAATGTGAGCAGCCTCACATTAGGTTTAGAAAATGATTAAGAGCAGAACTATTTAAAGGGTCTTTGATGTCTGACTGCAATCTACTTATTTATTTCCAGGTATTTGTTTATTCTTGTTAGAAGATATATGTATGTTAGTTCTGTGATTTTAGTTTTGACCAGTTAATTGTAGTACATAGTTTAATTCCAAATTGCAGAATGTAATCAGCACAGTCATCTGATTGCAATGAGAATAAATAAATAAAACTTGAGTACACAATGTTATTTTCTAACTGTAGAGCAATACTATCTGGTATTATTAGTTTTTTTAATGTAACTATAAGTCTAAGAACAATTTAGTGGCATAATAAACTTGGCTGGAGACAGAATACAGGAGTAGGCAAAAGTTTTATTCAAAGTTTAAATACTGTAATGATGAAAATATTGGATTGGGACCGGAGAGTTTAAGTCTATCCTTAACCCAGAAATTCTCTGGATGACCTTAAGCCAATTATTTCCTCTCCATCCAGCTATCCTGCAGGGTTGTTATTGTACAAATGAAATGGAGTTCCCTGTGTAAGCCACCGTGCCTTGGAAAACAATGGTGGGACAAGAGTTTGGCATAAATTTTGGAATAAATAAATAAGATATAAGAGATAAATATGTCTCTTTCTCAAATATGATTACATATTGTGATAAATTATTACAATAATGATAACTATGTTAATTGTATTTCTAGAATTTGCTAGAGAACTCTAAAAAATTGCTTTGTTTCATACAAATGCTGATTGATTAAAAAGCTCCCAGCAAGTTCTCTGTGGCAGTCTTCATGTTACTGTTTTGCTCTCTCTTATCATTTTAGAGACAAAGGAGAGAGAAAACAGTAATGGTATTCCATGAGGTGCTGACCATACTGTTCTTATTGTGACACTAGAAACTGCTTAACTCAGAATTATATGATTTGTTTTTTGAAGCGGAATAATTCATTGCTTGAATTTTCCATCTTGAAATTTAGCGTTGCTCTTTATTGGAACCATGATAAAAATTCAAATACTGTACATGAAATTTTAAATCTAACTTTTCTAAATTTTCAACACACACCGCAAATAAAATAGCAATAATAATAATAATAATAATAATAATAATAATAATAATAATAATAATAATAATAATAATAATAATAATAATAATAATAANGGAATAATTCATTGCTTGAATTTTCCATCTTGAAATTTAGCGTTGCTCTTTATTGGAACCATGATAAAAATTCAAATACTGTACATGAAATTTTAAATCTAACTTTTCTAAATTTTCAACACACACCGCAAATAAAATAGCAATAATAATAATAATAATAATAATAATAATAATAATAATAATAATAATAATAATAATAATAATAATAATAATAATAATAA
>QLTV01003323.1:937235-975459 GCA_003457575.1 Thermophis baileyi | reverse complement strand
TAATAATAATAATAATAATAATAATAATAATAATAATAATAATAATAATAATAATAATAGTTATTGTTATTATTATTTGGTATATGCTAGTAACGATTGGCATAAAGAGTTATGCTCTTTATAGAAAGCTTTATCAAAACCTGCAGAGAAGGTAGAGAAACATTCATTACAACACATCATTCCTTGCTGAGAGGAATCCTTCAAATAAAAAAGGAAACTTTTCAGAGGTCAACACTATTTCACCCCTGTGGTATTTATTTAACAGCTCAACTCACAGAGAAAATCCAGAATCAATCTGCTTCATCTGCAGCAAACAGGCACACTTAGTTATTAAAAAAGAAAATGGAGGCCTCCATGGTGAGAAATAAAAAATAAATCACAGAGTGACATCAAACCAATATATGGAACTCAGAGGTAACTGGAAAAGGTCAGCTGCGTTCAACTATTTCATTTATTCATGTCTGCATATTGCTGCTTGCTTAAGAAAAACAATTAACCGGTTCTGTTTGATAGCATGTCCTACAGGGAAAATCTTCCATATGTACATTTAGAGAAAAAGAACTGCAATTTTCAACAAAATTGTACAGGGGGGGATACAAGGACCATGGGAAAATTAATTCTGGAGAAAGAAAATCAATCTAACTATTCTGTTGTAAATTGAACAAAGAAAATGTAAATAGCTCCTTAAAATATTTCAAATGTAAGCCCCTGCTGCAAGTAGTCATGTCTTCAGTCAGAAGTTAACACAATATGAAATAGCTGCTTTAAAACAGAGTCTTGTTTTCCTATTACTGGCATCAAACATTTGATCACCACATCTATAAATGGCCAACACATCCATATGAACAGCTAGCTTACTATTTTGCATTATTCAGGACTGGTCTTGTAGAGCTTCAAAAAGTCTTTCCTGGGATACTGGGTATTGCGTGCTATTATGTTTCAGCTAATGCTTATTCAATATTTCAGGCAGTCAGATCTTCCATTTGACACAAAAAAACCATCACCAAAAACTACACCCTGAAATAGTATAATAGGTAATTACATTTAGTACCAATAATACTGTGGATGGTGGGATTGTTATTAAGTAGTAATGAATGATGCACTGTTGCACCTGATTAAATCCCTGAAAGTTCTGTACAGTACAGTCACACTGTTTCAATATTCAATATATTACACTTTAGTAATTTGCCATTAAAGCAGAGGTGGGTTCCTCCCGGTTCGGACCGGATCGCCCAAACCGGTAGCGACCTGCTGGTGATGTCACGATGATGTCACGGATCCGGTTCAGTTGGTGCCGGTCCGTGGGCGCCGCCATCTTTTTTTAAAAAAAATTTTGAAAAAAAAATTGAAATTTTTTTTTCTTCTACGCATGTGCAGAAGCCGAGTTTCTGGCACTGCGCATCTTGTTTTTGGCTTTTTAATTTTTTTTATTTTTTTGCACTGTGCATGCGCACACACCCACGAGGCACGGCCACGCGGCGCGGGAGGAAGCGAACCGGCAGCGAGGTAAGTTAGAACCCACCCCTGCATTAAAGCTAGTAGTCTTACTTAGAATAAGATAGCCAAAATTTCTGATTGTAGTGGACAATATCCTTCTACAGTAAAATTAATATACTTATGTACTAGAAGGAGTTTGGTGGGCATATCTGGTTAGGAAAAGGATCCAAGTATTTTGAAGAAAAGTAAGATGCCTTCAACAGCCCTTTTCATAAATCACTCAAAAGATTTTTATGAAATAAAACTGTATCCTTCAGCTTGATTGGTATTTATTACCAGGTTTTGGTAAAACATTGGCAGATGTTGCAAAAAGATATCTGTTTAGAAATATAAATTCACCTTACGACTTTCCTTTGTTAGACCAATAGGCATATTTACCTGTTTTCCTTAGAATATTGTTGTTAATTAAAAGAAGCCTGGAAAATCTTTTCAGAGCCATAAAGCTTTGAGTAAGGCTTTTATTCAGGCTAGGAGGGCCTTTAACCCAACAGAATCACCTGGATCAACCTTTCCCACATTTTGCTTCTTTTGCAATCTCTTTCATTCAACTCTGTTACTTTTTTGTTTTCTATTTCTCAAAAGGACTATCTGCACTTGTAATACTTGCATCTCAAGGCACACATGTATAAAAGAAGGAAACCCCACTCATCTCATCTCCTTTTTTATTTCTTTCCATAACTGAACTTTAGAGAGCTTTCTCTCCTTCACTTACTAATCTTTTGCCTCTTGGGGTGGGGTGTTATCTTTTTACCTTTTGAGCTGTCTGAGGCCAGACCCACCAGCCTGGAGTTGATTTTACCTCAGGAAATCTGAGTTGAAGTCTGTTAGGGTCTTCTAATGGGCTGGGTGCAAATACAGTCAGGAGCTGAACTTAATACAATGGCTTCTTAGATTTTAGAGGAACAATTGTCTTGGATCCTTGGCTGCATTTGAATCCTGGGAGAGCCAGCTGTCTTCACCTGATTAGCTGATTCCAGAATCAGACAAAAAGATATACACAATACCCACCCTTTGAACTGATTTGAGCCCGATTCCTGAACAACTATGATTTTAGCAAGCCAAGTAACAAAGTGAGCACACCCAGCCAAAGACTACTGCAAAGCAATTACTGATAACAACTCCTATCGTCTTTCTCGTCCAAGTCTAGAAGAAACCATCAGACCCTGACCTTCAGGAACAAAATCTCTATGTATGATAATTATTTAGTCCTCCTTCCCTTTTCTTCTTCAGTCCAGAAATATTCTCTGTTTTTCTTTTCTCTTTTTCTAAGACAGGAAACCTCTAGAATTCTGATACTCTGTGGCAAAAAATATCACAGAATATGATATTCTTTGCCACAGGTTTCTGCCTTCTCTTATACCTGATAACTGTGTAAAATAGAACACTTCTTGAAACCTTTCACCCATACCTGGCACACTCTGAATTCCTGCTTATCTTTCTTTTACTGAACTGAATGTGCTATTTTCTAAACTTCCATTTTTCTCTGTGAAAGCCAGGAATTCATTGCAGTCCTGTCAGAACATGTAATACCAAAATGTACTCTTGTATTTCAGATGTAAAAAATGAACCTATATTTAATAAAAGTGCAATTTATTCACTCATCTTTGAGTTTACGACAGCGGTCCCCAACCTTTGCAGCTTTGTGGGCTGGTGGGGGGGGGGAGAGGGGAACTGGGTTGCATGAGCAGCGGGCCAGCGCGCAGCTCCCCTCACATGCAGCCCGGTTCCAAATAGGCCACGGCCCATGAAATAAAATAAAAAAATAGAACTTATTTAGATCTATAGTATTTGAACTAGAAAATAGACCAGAAAAGCCACTGGGTCAATAGAAAACAAGGGAATACTTATCTTATCTTACTTTTAAGAGTTATTTATAGGATAGGATAAGAAACAAAGACTTTAAATTACAAAGAATTATTGTCAGGCCCAGATCCAAAACAACACAGTGAAATCCAATCAAGTCCAATTCTTTATTGGACAGAATTTTGCCAAGCTAAAGCTATAATCTACTGTATTAGATATATCCTAAGAGATTCTAAGGTGTGGCTACCCAATTTCCCCCTCCCTCATCCAGCTCACAACTCCATAGTCTCTTAATTTGGTTCCTCTCTGGAATGTATTGCTTCCTCTCAGGAAAGCTCTATATTGCCAAGATTCCCTTCCACTGTTTTTCCTGATGCACATTTAATTTTGATTGAACATCAGAAAATGTTTCTTAGTGATAAGAACTGTGTAACAACGGAACAGAGTGCCTCTTGAGTTAATGAAATGGCCCTCATTAGAAATATTTCAACAAAACCTGGATGGCTATGTCTCAGGGCCTACTATAGTGGTAGATCCCTTGTGGAAGATTGAGCTAGATGATCTCCAAGATCCCTTGTATCCTATGATTTTATGATTATAGAAAATCAATTGCTATAACCAAAAACAAACAAGTGATTCTGATGACATCAGTTTGAAAATTCTTATTCATTTCAAATGTGAAATTGGTTACCTTCTACCAAAATAATAAATAATTAGCATAGCCCTGCTTTATCAGCAGCATTTTCATGTTGCAAATTACGCAGACTTATAGCTGCTGCTGTTTCTCTACTCTTTGAGCTGTTCTGGCTCTTCCATCTGGATAAGAACTTCTGTGATTGACTGCAAGCAGCTGATCTTTGATAGGCTAGTTAGCTAGTGCTCCCTGGTTGGCTGGTGGCTAGAACCTCATCCCTTGAAGTCTGAACAGGGGTATGAGGTGACTTGGAGAGAGAGGTAATCTCGAGGGGAGGAAATTGGAATCAAAGTGCAGAAGAGTAGAATTTCAGGTTCCAGCAGCTCAGAGGGGAAAAAGAAAGAGGCAGCCCCTGGAAGATGGAAAAAAAAGATGGAAAAAAAGACTGAAAGGGAGAGGGAGAGACAGTGTGAGGAAAATAATTGCTGTAGCATTCTGGGCTGCATTCTTGCTACTGCAAGAGAAGTGAACAATCCTAATCCAGTGGCAGAGCTCAAAAGTGGCTGCGTTCCTAATCCAGCTGCAGTTTGCTGATTCATCACCTCTGGCTAGAGAGGAATATTATCTTAATTAAAGCATAACAAATCCTACAAGGTAGGTCAATCTGTTTGGGCCGGAGGGCTGGTCATTGGAGAAGAGGGTCAAAAAGACCCGGTCATCAGTGGCTCCTTTGGGGTGAGCGCCACATTAGTCTTTCAAGTCAGGATTAATGCCAGAGGAAAGGATGGTAACCAGCATGACTCCCATTTTTAGAAAGGGACTAAGGAGAAAGATGGGAAATTATGGGCTAGTTATCTTGTCTAACGTCTTTTCTAAGAAAACTGGTATTCACAAAGAAAAATGGAATGCTAAATTAATCTTGGTCTGATCCAACATGACTATTGTTATGTTTTACAACAACACTTTATGTTGTATAATGCATTCTATGCATGCTTGATTTTCAAGCATGTATCTATATATATAAAAGCAAAATGCCACTCATGCATCATCACAAAATCTCCAGAACCGTAAAGCCTACAAACTTGAAATTTGCCACGTACAGTATGTTCCTCTTGGCTTCTAGGTGCTCACTAAGAAAGGATTTTTCAAAATGACCATCAGAGCATTACTATTTCCTATATTATTATTAACATGCTCTGATGCTAAGGAGTTCTACTCCCCCTCCCCACCTGAAAATAAATCTGTTCCAAATGCAAAACACAAGCAGAGGAGAGGAGTTTCAGTTTCACTTTTACTTTCACAGCAGCAAGCAGCTTTACTACAGAACAGTTGAGCTAAGCCAGGTTTTGGGTAGAGTGTATACCGTCCGTCCCGGTAATGCTGAGTGCTACTACCTACGCCTCCTCTTGCACGAGATCCATGGCCCAATGTCATTTACTGCCCTAAAAACTGTGGCATGGGTACTTCAACCGACATTTCAAGCAGCATGCACTTGGCTTGCTGGAGGACGATGCTCACTGGGACCGCACTTTGGAAGAAGGCTCCATCTCTGACTTTCCTAACAAACTCTGTGAGCTGTTTGCCATTATGTTGGTTTTCTGCCAAGTTGGAGACCCCCTAAAATTGTGGGAGAAATACAGAGACAGTCTTGAAGAAGATGTTAGAAGGCTAATGGAGAGAGAGTGTGGAGATGCCCAACTGGTCCTCCAAATTGTTACAACCAATGCTTTATCCTTCTTGAGGATATTGTCATATCCATGTTGGGTAAAACACTCCTACAGTTCGGATTTCCACCACCTTCATGAGAGCAAGGAGCCACTGTCAGCAACCGTCAATACCTGAGTAAACTGTCTTATAATACCGTTCAGCTGACAGAAACAGTTGCTGTGAATGTTCCAAAATTAAATCAAGAACAGAGGAAAGCCTACGAAGAAATCATGCACAGTAGTGCTTCTGATTCTGGACAGTTGTTCTTTCTTGACGCTCCTGGTGGCACTGGCAAAATGTTCTTGATCACTCTCTTGCTGGCCAAAATTAGAAGCAGAAGGAATATCGCCCTAGCCGTTGCTTCCTCAGGAATTGCAGCTACCTTGATCGACGGAGGCAAGACGTCTCACTCTACCTTCAAGTTACCTCTCAACCTGAATCATTCTGAGTCTGCACTTTGTAACATCTCTAAGCAGGTGCTTCGAGAAGCCAAACTTATCGTGTGGGATGAGTGCACCATGACTCACAAAGGAAGTCTTGAGGCTGTAAACAGGACGCTCCAGGACAGGGCAGCAACCATCTTATGGGTGGAGTTACAATGCTTTTGGCTGGTGACTTCAGACAGATGTTGCCTGTTGTGCCACGAGGGACACGTGCAGATGAAGTCAAGGCCTGTCTCAAGTCATCCATATTATGGCCTAAAGTCAAAGTCCTGACCTTGACAATTAACATGTGTGTCCACCTTCAACGTGATTTGAGGGCAGAAGACGTTTCTAAATTATTACTTGATATTGGTGATGGCAAGCTTTGGAAGAGGAGGGAAGAATAACTATTCCGAGTAACCTTTGCGATGTTGTGAGAGATCTGATCAGCTTGACTGACAGAATATACCCCAACATTCATCAGACTGGAGTGGATTGCGGTTCATGGCTGAGGGAAAGAGCTATTCTCACTCCAACAAACGAGCCAGCCAACAGCATCAACAACTTTCTGCTGGAAAAGTTGTCCACTGACAGAGTTCCTCCCGGTTCGCACCAGTTCGCCTGAACCGGTAGTGACCCGCTGGTGATGTCATGGTGACATCACGGAACCATTTCTGTTGGTGCCGGTCCGTGGGCACCGCCCATCTTTTTTTTGAATATTTTTGGGGGGAATTTTTTTTTTGAATTAAAATTCTGGGTTTTTTTTCTTCTGCGCATGCGCAGAAGTCGAGTTTCCAGCACTGCGCATGCGTCACCATCTTGTTTTTGGCTTTTTTTGGGGGGGGGGGTGGATTTTTTTCCGGGTTTTTTTTCTTCTGCGCATGCGCAGAAGCCGAGTTTCTGGCACTGCGCATGCATCGCCATCTTGTTTTTGGCTTTTTGGGGGGGGGAATTTTTTTGGATTTTTTGGCCACGCGGCAGGAGGAAGCGAACCGGCAGCAAGGTAAGTTAGAACCCTCCCCGTCCACTGAGCATATGAAGTATGAATCTGTGGACTCAGTAATGGAGATTGGGGATGCTGTACATTAACCTGTGGAGTTCTTGCACACTCTCAACCCACCAGGATTACCACCTCATGTCCTCTACCTCAAGGTTGGTGCTCCAATCATGCTGTTATGCAATCTAACCCCTCCAAAACTGTGCAATGGCACCAAGCTTCAGGTGAAGACTCTATACAAACACGTAATCAAAGCCATGATTTTCACAGGCGTCAATCAGGGAGAAACCGTTTTCATACTCCGAATTCCTCTGATCCCATCAGACTACCACTTTGAGTTCAAACGTCTACAATTTCCCGGTAAGGTTTGCTACGCCATCACCATCAATAAGGCACAGGGACAGACTTTGAAAGTGGCTGATGTGCATCTGACGAGTGACTGTTTCTCCCATGGCCAGTTCTATGTGGCATGCTCCAGAGTCAGTTCACCTGACAGCCTGGTCATCCTCCAGCCAGAGAGCAAAACCAGGAATGTTGTTTACAGGGAGGTCCTGAGCAATTCATCAGAGGGACGAATTGAAAGTCTATGCTATGCAACTTATTAGCCTGGCTACATAGACAAACAGCCACGGTTGCTGCTGGGATTAAAGGGCTTGTGAGCTCCCCTTTTCTCTGAGAGCGGAGGCTGTACCCCAAAATCTCACCGTTGGCTTCCTTGGGCTTCAAGGGCTAGCAGGATAAATGAAAAGACGAGGCCTGTGATCAGCTTTGAGGGAGAGAAGAAATACTAGGATAAGGAATGACAAAGGAAAAGGCAATGGACTGCATACTACACAAAAGTCCACCACTAAGGAAACCTATGCAAGAAGAAACGTGTGTTTGCCTCAGAGGTGGTGTTCGCTTACCTTCCCTACCGGTTCGCAAATGTGAGCGTGCGCGCATGCGTGTGGCCTTCCGAGCATGCACTGTGCTCACGCACGCGGCTTGCACGCATGCGTGCGGCTTCAAAATGTGCTTAAATGGGACAGCATAGCGCCAGGGAGGGGGGGCGGGGGGCAGGTGCCCACCCACAGGTCGCTGCTACCGGTTCGCCTGAACTGGTCCGAACCGGCTGACTACCACCAGTGGTGGGAGTCAATTTTTTTTTACTACTGGTTCTGTGGGCGTGACTTGGTGGGCGGGGTGTGGCTTGGTGGGCGTGGCTTGGTGGGCGTGGCAGGGGAAGGTTTCTGCAAAATCCCCATTTCCTCCCGATCAGCTGGGACTCAGAGGTGGTATTTACTGGTTCTCCGAACTACTCAAAATTTCTGCTACTGGTTCTCCAAACTACTCAAAATTTTCACTACCAGTTCTCCAAACTACTCAAAATTTCCACTACCGGTTCTCCAGAACCTGTCAGAACCTGCTGGATTTCACCCCTGGTATCCGTCTAGTTTGATAATATACTGATCTGAATTTCAAAAGATTTGCAATTAAGATGGAAAATCTAAGAATAACATTTTACTCGTTTATCATGTTCTAGACTTCAATATAGCACAAGCACATTCATGCCCAATTACATAATGTACTCAATAAGTAAATGGTCCTTATTCATGATGCAGCATATATATTAGAGGTTAGTTTTAGTTACTCCACAGAAGTATGCAGTTCTCTAAAAAAGAAGTATGCAGTAGTTTAAAAAATAGTGGCACTAGATGAATCTTATCACTATTTATTAGACAAAATAATTTTATAGTGCTCTTGAAAATATTTCTTATTCAGCATTCTCCCAGCGCAAATGTTTTCACGTCAAGGTGTTATGCTTAGTTGATTTCTCACACTGAAGCACTCATGTAAAACTAATAAAATAAAGTTTAAGTATCTATAAATTCCTGCAAAACGTCATTACAGGACTTCCATAAATTTAATCTTCCTGGTACAGTTTTGAGATTTATTTATTTCACTTAAAGAGAAAACAAAAACTAATAAACAAAAACATGTAGAAAACTGCTTTAGTAATTTCTTGGTATAAGATAAATTTTGGACATTCAGTTTCAATGACAAAAGGAACCTGGGTAAAAGCCAAATGAACCAGGTGCATGGGATCATGCCTGTGTTTAATGTAGCCTAATATCAGACACATGTTAGTGAGAGAAAATACTTAGAATGAAGTACAGAGACTAACAGGGACAACCACTCATTGCAAAATTACTTTTGCTCATCATGCTGTGAGCTTTGTATTACATTTTTCTGTCAAGTGGCAGGAATCACAGGGAGAAGTGGCTAGAAAACCCTTTCGTGTAACCCTAGATAAGTATCCATAATATTAGGCTTTGATATGATAATGGAAAATGATGCCCCTCTTTGAAATATTTCTGATTGGTAATGAAAGTCCTAATCAGATTGTTGTTGATGAGAACCAGGAGGGAGAGGGTTGTGTGTGTGTGTGTGTGTGTGTGTGTGTGTGTGTGTTGGGAAGGAATTATGCCTGTGCTACATCCCTTTTAGTGAATTTAGAAAACACGACAAGATGGGCAGGTCTTTGGAAAAAATATCTTACATAAATTCATGGTTGTTTTATGAAATAGGTGGTTTAATAAAAACTGGCCCTCCTGAGGCATTTTCATTAAAGGCTGTCTCTAGACAACATCACAATGTTTGCATTATCCCTTATATTCTCTAGAGAATACACGCATTACCTTTTCAGCAGGAGTCGATATTGTGTGTGAAGGCATGAAAGGAGATGATTAGATTTTGCCTTTTGGTGCACAAAGTAACCACATGGAACAAATACAATGGTTAGGGATAAAAAAAAATCCAATAATTTTGCTGCATGCTATCTAAATGCTAAATTTTTTCTATGACAGGAAAAAAAAATCAGATGATGAAGGATGTATTTTAATGAAGATTTTAATCTTATACATGCATCATTTCTAACTGTTGCACCCATTTACAGGGTTTGATCTCAACTACAGGGATAGCTAATAGCTGAAAATGAATGTCCATTGATATATATGATATTTTAGGAACAATAAGAACACATTGATAACAATAGTGATGCTTATAGTATGATTGTTGAATGAGTATGAATTTGAGAAACAAATTAAAATACTTTTAATTTGGCATAAGCATTAGAAAATAATTATAAAGACTTGGGAAAGTCATTCATTTAAAAATAGTGTTTACCATCTGTGTAGACTTCTCTGCGCAGATGTCCTTGCTGGTGCTTTTGCTTTTTGGCAGGTCGAACCCTCTGAATTACAGCAGCACTCATGTTGCTGTCAGTGGAGACAGGACTAGTAGGTCTAGGGCAGTGTGAGGCATGATAATGTCTATGGCCTAGAAAAGAAACAGCATTTTGATTGATTTTTCCTCCCCAAAATCAGACAATTGCCTTCTGTAACTGAAAACACAATAATTAATGAACTATATATAAAAACAAAAGTGTATAACTTTGTATTGTGATTGTAAGCTGCCCAGAGTTCTGGCTTTGGGGTGATGGTCATACAAACAAAACAAACAAACAAATAAATATTGCTAATTATTGGATAAAATAGCATATTGTTAAATAATATTCTTAATATAAAGACTGATTCACTGCTGCAGAATATTAATTGGGATTTTCCAAGCAAGATGCATCTAGATTTGGTTTTTTTTTTTTTTTTGGGTAGCAAGCTTTGTTTTCCAGGTTTCCCAGAGCAGTACTATTATCAGCAGTAATATAACAGATTGCCCTTGAAGACATTCAGCAACTCTACTTGATACAAAATCCAGTTGTCCATGGTAGTCATGATGTCATCTACTCTTGTGGGAACTGAATTTGTTGCTAGTTTGTTTCTGGATGAAATTCATGCTATTTATTATTATTTTTAAAGCCCCACCTTTCCCAAAGTCTATGCCTGCTAAACAAGAGAATACCTATTAAAGGTCTCCTCTTAGATTTGCCAAAAAAGGGACATGATAATGGATACTTTCTTTAGGAAGGGCTTACCTCCTGAAGCAAAGATACCATCTACTCACATGGCCTTCTAGAATATGGAAAATATTGGCAACTCTGGAAGGCTTATCTTAATATTGATTTTGTATCATTATGATTCTTCTTTTTTGGATCTCTACCTAACAAAATTGCAAACAGCTGTATAGAGATATATTAACAACTTTCCATTTTTCTAAGGTAAGGTAGACCAATATATATGACAGAAAGGATTTAGTTTTACATTCAAAGAAACTATTATTCTTGATAGGCATCTATTTTTCACTGGATTCACATAAAACAGAAACAACTGTCATAAAAGAACTTCATGATTCATAGTTTTCAGAGGACAATATATAGAAAGACAACAAGAAATCTCACCTGCCACAGAATCTTGCATCTGACGTTTTGCTACTTTAAGACCAGCATATTCCGCTGCTGCTGCAACAGCTTGTGCAAAATCTGCATCTGTAAAAAAGGATCCATCTGATGAACTAACACTAGATCGTCCACTTGAAATGTTATCATCTTCTGAGGCTGAACCCCATCCATTGATCATGGAACCTGTCACAGAACTCTCCAGATCTCCCACACTTGAAGCAGGTGTCTGTTCAAGGCCACGCAAAAGAAGCCTTTTGTTTTGCATCTTCGCAATTTCTACGTCTGCTTCATCTTCTTCTTCTTCTGGTGCATCAGTGTCCATGTCAGATACAAGAGGTCCCGAAATGTAACCGTAAGTATGTGGTGGTGAAATAGGCCTGGGAGGTGGAGGTGGGCTCACAGGTTGACGCCTGTGAGCGAATAGTTTAAAAAATTAATGTTAATGTTAATAGCATTTTTAATATTTGTATTCATTACATGATACAGTTTTATACTGGTTTGTAATTCAAAGTTATTGGTTACTAAAGTAAAATGAAGTATTTTCCTTCAGATGGTTATATCTGAAGCAGATATAAATGACAAGTACTTGCAAATTTTGAATTTGGTTTATCAAACAAGTACTTTACAATTATGATATTGTAGTCATTCAGTAGACAGAAAAATAATACATGAAGCTTGATAATTTATATTTTTTTTAAAAATCAGTTATACTTGAATATGTTTATCTTTACAGAGTTTAAATAAAAGAGTATATAAGACCAAATTGTTTGTGCTGCACAACCGTTTGAATGGCCAGAAACTCAGAAAAATTATGAAACACTGCTTTTAATGCTGACAGGGGAAAATGCCAGCATTTTCTGCATCTTTCCTTTATATTAGTAATGAGGTGGGAAAGATTAGATATTCTGTAAATTTTGAAGTGGTCTTGAAGATAATTCGGAAACTGATTAAAAAAAAAACCTGCTAGGAATGATTTGTAATTAGGGAAAAAAAATAACATCATGATTCTGATTATTAACATCCAGAATAAGCTGGCTTAATTTAAAAACCTATCTAGATAAACATATTTTCTTCTGAAACTCTTCAGAGAAAAAAATATTTCAGCCCTTGTATGCAGTTGTAGACTATAAATCATGCCTTCTGTTTGAGCTCTCAAGTGCTTTATTTCCAGAATTTCATGTCTTTGCAGTTTCTTTTTTATTTTTTACTTGGTATTTTTCAGAAACATACTCAGTTCATTTTACAATCCACATTAAAATAAACATGAAATATGAGATAGGTATACAGTGGGGCAAAAAAGTATTTAGTCAGCCACCAATTGTGCAAGTTCTCCCACTTAAAAAGATGAGAGAGGCCTGTAATTGACATCATAGGTAGACCTCAACTATGAGAGACAAAATGAGGAAAAAAAATCCAGACAATCACATTGCCTGATTTGGAAAGAATTTATTTGCAAATTATGGTGGAAAATAAGTATTTGGTCAATATCAAAAGTTCATCTCAATACTTTGTTATATATCCTTTGTTGGCAATGACAGAGGTCAAACATTTTCTGTAAGTCTTCACAAGGTTGGCACACACTGTTGCTGGTATGTTGGCCCATTCCTCCATGCAGATCTCCTCTAGAGCAGTGATGTTTTGGGGCTGTCGCTGGGCAACACGGACTTTCAAATCCCTCCACCAAACAGTTCTACTTTGGTTTCATCTGACCATATGACATTCTCCCGATCCTCTTCTGGATCATCCAAATGCTTTCTAGCAAACTTCAGATGGGCCCGGACATGTACTGGCTTAAGCAGGGGGACACGTCTGGCACTGCAGGATCTGAGTCCCTGGCGGCGTAGTGTGTTACTGATGGTAGCCTTTGTTACGTTGGTCCCAGCTCTCTGCAGGTCATTCACTAGGTCCCCCCGTGTGGTTCTGGGATTTTTGCTCACTGTTCTTGTGATCATTTTGACCCCACGGGGTGAGATCTTGCGTGGAGCCCCAGATCGAGGGAGATTATCAGTGGGCTTGTATGTCTTCCATTTTCTAATTATTGCTCCCACAGTTGATTTCTTCACACCAAGCTGCTTGCCTATTGCAGCTTCAGTCTTCCCAGCCTGGTGCAGGTCTACAATTTTGTGTCTGGTGTCCTTCGACAGCTCTTTGGTCTTCACCATAGTGGAGTTTGGAGTGTGACTGTTTGAGGTTGTGGACAGGTGTCCTTTATACTGATAACAAGTTCAAACAGGTGCCATTAATACAGGTAATGTGTGGAGGACAGAGGAGCCTCTTAAAGAAGAAGTTACAGGTCTGTGAGAGCCAGAAATCTTGCTTGTTTGTAGGTGACCAAATACTTATTTTCCACCATAATTTGCAAATAAATTCTTTCCAAATCAGGCAATGTGATTGTCTGGATTTTTTTTCCTCATTTTGTCTCTCATAGTTGAGGTCTACCTATGATGTCAATTACAGGCCTTTCTCATCTTTTTAAGTGGGAGAACTTGCACAATTGGTGGCTGACTAAATACTTTTTTGCCCCACTGTATATGTGTACACACAAATGTATGAGAGAACAGAGCTTTGGAGATGGGGAAATATAGACATGCTGCTGAAGGACTGGCTAATTTTAACCAATAATCATTCCTAAACTACTACTACATCTGTTATTTTTCTTCAGTGAGTTTTTGCTCATTTCCTATTCCCATTTCCATGTTTTTTGTCCCCTAAAAAGAAGGTATGAGCACAGTCAAAGATGCAGTTATACAGTGACATGTGATCCACAGGTCTACTTAGCTCATACAGTATTGACCAATATGAATTGATTCACCATAGTTTAAAAAATTATTAGATCTGAAAATTTTGACATGGAAGGTCAAGGTTTATAGTTTATGTTATAATTTATTGAACATTTGACTGTATATGCTTTGGAAGTATGTAAACCTGTAACATATTTTTTTTTAAAAAACTCACAAATATGAAAGTGAAAAAGATGTTGCAGAATAAGAAGAAGTATGAAAAAAATCCAAAACCTATCAGGAAACTCATATCAAGTCAATCAAAGAAATGAAACGAAATGAAACGAAACGAAAGACCAATATTGCACTCTCAACATTTGCTGTCACTTACATATAACTTTGAAATACAAAAGTTACATTTAGGATTAGCTCAGTTAATAGACATAGGTTGACTGACCATCCATAAATTTGTATTACCGTATATTTTTATTAAAGTAATCTAATCTTGAGACTGTTATGACTATTATGACAATGGATTCCATAATGAAATGTTTTGTGTAAAGTTGTACTGGATGTAATAACAATTTCTCCAATAGCCTTAAGCTCTTATATGGCAGATAGAACAATGCTAAACAGTTACTTTCAATTAATTAATCATGCTTTCTATTTCTATAATCTGCTAATCATTCTAACTGTTCTATACTTTTTAAATGCTGTGGGTTTTAAAATATGGCGTGATGAGAATAGCTTTTGTGCCTGTAAAGAAGCATGCTTTTGTAATAATGCTGTAGACATATTAATTTGACACTTTATACAATGATGGCCAAATTATGCATCTGTGCTTACTACGTGACCTTGAAAAAATGAAGTATTATAGTCTTCATGAATAATTCCTTTCATGAGTATCTTAACGACACATAGATAATATCTTCTAACAAAATACATTAGCATAAAATATTAAAAAGTTACTTTTTTAAATTAACATACCGTCGGTCTGGTGGGTGTTGCAAATGGGCTATTTCTTCCTGACAATCTTGCAGCATAGGCTGCAGTTCTTCTTGAGGAGAAGGAGTTAGTGTAGCAGTAGACTGGTGGCTATAGGACACTGCTGCTGGAGATGAAGCTGCTCCTCGTATTGGTGGCGTAGGACCTCGTTCGTCATCTTCTTCTTCTAGCTCATCCTGCCGTATATACATTCTTGTTGGTGGTAGCGGGCAAGGAATTTCATGATCATAGCTATGAAACAATGTAACAATATAAAAATACAATGGATCAGATATACAGTATTTCTCTTCAGTTATTACTTCTTAATCTCTTCCTTTGGAACCCAAAAATGATTAATTCTATATTTTATTTAATGAATAAAGTGAATTAAAATGACTTACGAATCCATTTTTATTATACCTTTCATTCATAGAGAGGTTGTAATCTTCACTATTATTATGGGGAGGTGGATGTACAGGAGGTGGTGGAAGTACTTCTGCCCAATTCATTCCCGCCTGTTTAGATGTCTTTGGGGTTTTAGCACCCTTTTTATGCCCTTGGCTCCCTGTGAAGAAATGTATCACAGTACTTATAAATCTTTTCTGAGTTGACATTTTTGTTCACCTATCGAGTCCTTCCCAAGGACCTGGCATAGGCAGATATGGATGTTTGATGATAAAAGTATCGTTGCAAGATGTAAGCTGTTCTGAGCAAAGCTGCCTTTTGTAATTGAGTGATGGTGATTTTTGTCAATGCCGATGGTATTGTTTATTATTATAAACATCATTATATTATTATAAAAAGATCAATTATTTTTCTTTTTTTTTTAAAGTTATCAGTGTAATATAAAGCCCTAGGATTCTTTGATGGTCTCCCATCCAAATATTACTTGGATCCAATCCCACTTTTGGGGGATCAAGTTCATTTCACCTATGACTAAGTGCTGCCACAAGCCATGCCACCTAAATGACATGCTACTTAATACTTAAACATAGTATAATAAGTGTCATGGCCCAACATATGATCTTTATATACTGTTGTTGCTCTCTATCCCCATCTAGTGGCCGGAGAGACAAACAACAATCTATATTGTTTTGAAGCTGACCCAACCCCTTTACCCATCAGCCCGCACTCTCAAACAAGTGCACGCTGGGAAGCCAGACTCCATTTCCTTTAGCATTTGGAGAAGGTAGAAGCACATGGTCATCCAAGGACAAACCCACATCGCAGAGCATCGCTGGTGAGATTTAAATTGCTTGTATTTATTAATTGTTATGTTCAGCAGTAACTTAATACTGTCTATCTTGTATTTGGTTCTCATTGTATGTATCCCTATTTTCCCCAGTTTCACCATATCCTGTTCTTTCAATAAAGCATTCAGAACTACGCACATGGTCTGTTTTATTGGAGGATAGGTGGGTTTAGTACATGTCGAGCTGCACACAGACTAACGTGTAGTGGGGACATAACAATAAGAGATTTAACCATTTTGTTAGTCATTTATTGGCTAAGTGTTTCCATGAGAAGAAAAAAAAAATCAATATTTTAGACAAAGTTTACAATAAGTCTATTAAAGTTTAATTTCTGATAAATTCAATTATCTTATAAAATCTTCATACATATGACATATGCTTTAAAGCAGCTTTTTAACCGTAGCCTTTTCACATAACATTATAAACATATTATAGACTTTATGCTTTAAAATGCATTTTAATGAAATACATTACTTACATATTTGAACACATAATAACAGATTTTATTATCTTGAATAAATGGCTAAGAAAGTAGACCTTCTAAGCAATATAATTAAAGCAATTTTCCTAGAAGTATTAACTGTATTATATATTATATAAACCAAACATAGTTAGATACATTACCTGAAGCATCTTTCTGTTATTTAATTACTAAAATTTAACATATAATATGACAACAGATATGACCTGCTAAAGTTTCAATCTTGCATTAAGACATTAATTGTAAGTAATTTGTTCATGAAATATTTTGGGTACAAAATTACTAAATGCATTCTCAAATACAGCTGTATGAAAAGTTATTAAAATAAAGAATATAAAATAAAAACCCTAACACAGCTACTAGGTAGCTCACAATAAATATAGCAAAATAAAGTATTGATATAAATATTTTGGTTACAGTTATGGCTTATAGAATAATATAACATTCTATAACAATTTCTTTAATAATTCAAGCTTCTTCTTTTTTAAAAAAAAGACCAATTGTTTGGGCATTGTTAAATTTGGAGTAGGAATTTGACATGAGTTGTAATGAAAACTGACACTTGACAGATGCATTGTTAACTTATACATTTCTAGAGTTGCTTGAATTATGAAGAATTTATGACTGTTGGAAATATGAACAAGAAGAGACATTTTATCATGCTGGGTAGAGATGTAAAAAAATCCATAAAATTTTGGATTCATACACTAATTCAGAATATTTCAAAGATTAATCTACAGTTTAAACTACAGGCTTTTCTTTTGGCACTGTAATGGTATGTGGGAAAGACCTTGTCAGACAAGGTGAAAAAATGCTGCCCAGGCAAATGGCCAGATTAGAGAAGGTATAGCCAGTAGTTGGATAGTGGGCAGAACAAGAAGCTCAGAAGGGACAGTCCCTGGTTTATCAAGCTGTAAAGGAGACAGTGGATATTTGTACTTATAGCATTCTGTTCTTGATGTAGCCTTACAATTATATTTGGTCATATTTCTTGTCTGGTCTATCTGGTAAGGTTGACATCGATCTTACTAGTCTCAAAGTACAAATCCTCCATTGTTTCCTTTACAGTCTGAACCAGGAACTGATTGATAAACAGTTAGAAAGTACCACTAAAGGAGAATATTTGTAGCTCAGGATTGAAATGAGAGTCCTTGGTGGTCTCTGAGCTTGGTTGTTTTCTTGCAGATGTTTCATTGTTGGTGGAGGTGGTGTTTGGCAGTTCCTCTTCCTAGTGTATTGTCAAACAAGCTAACAGTAAGCTTGTTAAGCAGCCCAAACAAAGAGCCTCTAAGACCACACCCAGCAACACTGACAGGGCAAGCCATTAGAATATAAACTGAAAGCAACTGCCACTTCTTATTAGTACTGGGGATATTACCTAGTTTGGATAATGAAACATCTGCTGGAAAACAACCAAGCTCAGAGAGTACCAAGTACCCACAGTTAGACAGAACTTATAGAACTTTGTTTGTATACATATTAAGTTCAGCAATATTATTATATGCAGACAGATGGAAAGATTGAACATTATACACAATGGAGAAATTGATGGTGAAGATGATGGAAATTACTGAGATGGTGAAATTGACATCTCATATCAGAGAAAAGATACTAATTTATTACTGACTGGAAACCTCTTAAAGACTTTTTGTATGAAACAGAAAAAGATGAACTTATGATATATGGATTTGATGATTAGAAAGAAAAAATATATAGAAAAAATGAAAGCCATGCTGAGCCATAGAGTAAAAGTAAATTTATACTTATAATTGCTGTAAGAAAAGCAGAAGCCACTTCTTTATATTTTCTTTCTTTTGTTCTGCACTTTTGGCTTTGTCATTTTTAGTTTCTTCTTTCTTTTCTTTATTCTAAATATTTTTTCTGTTGGTTTTTAGCTTTAACTTTATTAAAATTTTAATAAAGTCATATGAAAAAATGTGACTGTTTAAATAATTTTATAAAGATTATTTGATATGTTTTCCTTGTCTTTTCAACTCAAAGGACTTAAAAAGAGGATAATAAGAGAGTGATTGATTTTAGGCTTATCTAAAAGAAATTTAATAAAAAAGGAAATGGGAAGGGGGAATAGCAATCAATTATCTTAATCCATAAAGTCTTTTGCAATGTTTTCACTGCAAAAATAAATAAATAAATAAATAAATAAATAAGTACATGAGGCATAGCGCATTGAATTATTGCGTTGAAAAGTCCCAATGAAACTACATCTAAAAGTTGCTGGATTCTGAGCAACGCTTGTTTGGAAAAGAAATGTGCACACATTATGTATACTTTTAATAATATTCACACTCTGCCTTTTCTAAATTGCATGATGTGAAGCTGGCACTTAGTATACCAAAGCAAGTGTCTAATCCAATTAATGCAACAAACATGCACAAGACTTTTCTTACTGGAATAGGATGCATTGTAGCGCTATTGTAGAAAACAAGATTAAGAATGGTTTACTCTATTGTGTTTTCTTCTGAATACTTGTGCATGGTATAATTGGACAGGGGAAACCTTTATCTTACCTTTAATCTAACAGATAGAGGATTACAGTAGCCTTTCCGTTTTTGCCATCCTATTAGTGTTTCTTGTGCCTGTCTTTATATTCTAAGGCAGTGTTGGCGAACCTTTTCAGCACTGAATGCCGAAACAAGAGCGCATGCGTGGGCGGGGGAGCACTGTAAACCAGAAGAGCAGCTTACCAGCGCGCGCACGTGGGAGCGCCGGAAGAGCAGCTCCCCGACACGCATGCACGCGCTGGGAAGCTGAGCTTCTGGTTTCCAGCACACACATGCACGCCGGCAACCTGGTCTTCCGGTTTCCGGTGCTCCCACATGCACAAAGACCAGCTGGCCGGCACGCATGCGTGCGCCAGAACACAGAAGAGCAACAGGCGATGGCTGGCGTGCCCGGAGAGATGGTTCTGCGTGCCACTTCCGGCACGTGTGCCATAGGTTCGCCATCACGGTGCTAAGGTTTCATTAGACTTCAGTGAAGAGTGTTGCTGTGGTTGCCTCTACAAAGTAGGTTTTACAGCATTTCCTGTTTTTTATTTTTTTTGTTTGAGTTACACATCAAAATAGAAAATGTTTATTTACTGTACCTTATTTTTTCTTTATTTTTTACTGGCTTTTATTTTGCACTACCTATTTTTCTTTTTAATTTATATTTAAAATACTATAAAATTATTATTAAAAAATAAAAATAGCAAATTGAGAACACATATAGAACTATATAATTAGTTGTCACCATATTACAGTGAAGAAAAACAATTTAGTGTATTGGTTAAGGTTCTGTGCTAGAAACCAGGAAATTGTGATTTGGGCCAGTCAGTGATTTGCAAGCCTAGAATGAGGCAATAGCAAACCACTTCTGAAATCTTGCTAAGAAGTTTGGAAAGACAAGAGTCAACACTGACTCAAATATGCTCTATATATCTATATTATCTAAGCTAGCTGGGTGACCTTGGGCCACTCACTCTCTCTTAGCTAAACCCACATTACAGGGTTGTTGTTGTGGGGAAAATAGGAGGAGGAAGATGTGTTGGATATGTTTGCTGTCTTGAGTTATTTGTAAAAATTAATAAAGGCAGGATACAAATAAATATAGAAATAAAAATAAAATAAAATATGTATAGTACAGAGAAGGAGCTCTCCAAATATGTCAACCATATTATAAGGCATCACAGAATATTTATTTTACAAAATGCACTTCACATTTGAATACTTACCTGATGTACTGCTTCCTCTGTCTGAACTGTTGTAGGACCCTCCTGTATTCTGATCATAGGTCTGATTATATGGAATAGTTGTAACATTATCATTTACACGGTAATCTGTAATTTAATAAAATAACATTGTATTTCTTTCAAATAGCTGTTCATGCATCTACTATCAAATTAAGGAAAATTAAAGTTAATGTCTATATTCTTCAAAAATTACTGGATAAAAATGAGATTGTTAGAATTTAAGCTATGAATATTTATTTAATTGTCTTATTTATTAGAATACATTGAGTTTTTTGGAGAATGTTGCACTAATTACTAGGCTGACAAATTTCAAATTAATAGGTTTTATATCTAGAAAGTGATTTGTTCATCCAGATGTGACTGATGTTTTTATAACCAGTAATCAGTTTGGAAATGGTTTAAATCACTATGAATGCAGTAGTATATAAATTGTCCTTTTTGTTTAAAGAGTTTCAAAACTTATTAAAATCTCTACGGTTTAAAACACAAGGTAAGACAATACTACAAACTATTTACCTTTGTTTAATTTGTTTTGTTCCATTATGTTGTATTGAATTGGTGCAACTTCTTGTTTCTGTTGTGTAGATGGCTTCCAATGCTTTTCATTTGAATCACCACTATTACTGTTTACATTATTGCTTATGTTTGACTGGATAAGTTGAGTAGTGGCATATGGAGTAGGCTGTCCTGGTTGGTTGACAAATCTTCCATCTTTCAGATTTGGGCTATTGAATGTTTTCATTTCATTGATTTTGTTGCTCAGGTCTACATCACCATAAACTGTTGATTCAGGCAACATCAAATTTGTTTGCTTATTCTCCAGCTGATTGTTGTAATTTGCTATACAGTCAGCTATCCATATTAGGAAGTAAACAAATCCAAAAATATATTCAGTTACAGTACGCATTTTAACATGTGTACATGATTTTGGTATGTAAAGCAAAATGAATTTCTAACAACTGTAGTTACACTGAATAAAGGGAAATTAACATCTAAGCTGTCATAAGGAGATGCTTCTGTTCCATGGCTCCAAAACTGTATGTACCTCTTAATGAAAGGTCCTCCAGATCCTTGGTTATTTTATTTCAACTACTCCTTTCAGAAACAAATCTTTCTTTATTCCTTGATTTATCTCAACATACAATTTTTATAGTTGTTCATCTTACCATAGTGATGCTAAGTGGCATACAAAAAATTAAAACCAAAGGAACAAACATGGTTTATAAACAATATACAAAAAAGTCAATATACTAAATGTCTAAGGTTGAAAAAAAATTTAGTTTTAATAAAACAAGATAAACAATAAAACAAGAAATAAAAACCAACTAACAAGGCTTGTTCAAGCTTTTAGCCCAAATGCCTGTGGTCTTAAATCCCTTGAGATGGAGCAACAGATTAGGTCAATTGCATCTCCAGGAGAATGTTGTTCCACAGAACAAACACAGTGACAGAGAAGACACATGATAGCAATATCTTCCTTCCCCAAGATTCTTGATAGCAGCATTGGCTCTTTGGTATTAAATTTGGACCTTGATCTTGTTTCTGAATGAGAAATATCTGTATCGTAAGAAAGAGCTATAGCACATCGTGTTTTGAAAATTTGTAAATGCCTTAAAATTCTATATTTAGGGAAGAATAAAGTGTCTTGTTATGTATTTCAAATCTATGTACTACATGTGGCTGCAAATAAATGGCAATAGGAATATTGATATAAGGATGTGACTGAACAATATAGGTGCAGGAAAATTGGAACTGTTATAATAATGATAATGATGATGATGATAATGATAAATAATAATACCTGGTCGAGAATAAGTAGTAAGGTTGCTGTCACTGTTTCCATTGCCTGATGTACAACAGTTAATAGAACAATCACTATGATTATTCCCAGTATTAGGCCATGTATCTGCAAGCCAGGGCTGAGTAGTAGGTTCATTGATGTTTAAAAGACCTGGCCTTAAAAAGACAGTTAATGTATCAGTTGTTACATTTTTGAAAAAAGGAAATAACTAAATTTAAAATATCACATTGATTATCCTTAAGAGCCCCCCCCCAACATCTTCATGATTATTCTAGAAATCAGAATGCAGTAAAGTAAAGTGGTTCATGGGCTTGCTATGAGAGGTGTCTTGTTTCTTGATATCTATTTTGAAAATCATTTTTGAGTTCCTTCATTACATATTTCAAAAAATGCTCACTATACATTTCTGATAAATGCTGTAGAAATGTGAAACTATATAGATATTCAGCAAGTAGTAATTCTATAGCTGAGATGAACAAATATTATTTTCTAGACTTTTTGTAATGAATTCTTCAACATTTATATTAATTTATTCTTTTCCATTTTATTTGGATTTGAAATATTCTGGATGGCACATGACAGGAATATGATTAATCTCTGTACCAACAGACTGCAAACTATACTCTGTAGAAAAGACTAGATTACCTAGAACTGTGATGGCGAACCTATGGCACGCGTGCCACAGGTGGCACGTGGAGCCATATCTGAGGGCACGTGAGGTGTTGCCCTATGTCAGCTCCAGCGCTCATGTGTGCGCTGGCCAGCTGATTTTTGGCCTTCCGGAGGGTGGGGGGAGGTTGTTTTCGCCTTCCTCAGGCTTCAGGAAAGCCTCCGGAGCCTGTGGATGGCGAAAAACGGACCCAACGGGCCTACCGGAAGTTCAGAAACAAACTTCCGATTGGGCTGTTTTTCACCCTCCCCAGGCTTCAGGAGGCTTTCCTGAAGCCTGGGGAGGGCGAAATATGGCCCAACAGGCCTACCGGAAGCCCGGAGTCTTCAGTGAGCCCTGTGCGCATGCGCGGGGGAGAGAGTGCGGGGGGGTTGTGCGCACATGCACGGGGGAGAGGGCATTGCATTATGGGTGTTGGCACACACACACGTGTGCTATCGCGTGCACCCTTTTGGCACCCAAGCAAAAAAAGGTTCGCCATCACTGACCTAGAATATTATTTAAAAACTAAAAAATACTGTGATACCCAGGAGAAACTATCTTACTTTTGGGGAACAAACCTGCATATTATGAGTAAAACTGCACTCTTATAGTGGCTATTCATGAAGCCAAGAAAATAAAAATAAAAAACTTGGTGTGTATGCATTTTTACATATTAGTAATAAGAAATCTAGGTGTGATTTGCATAAACCAGTGGTGTCCAACCTTTTTTGGCACCAGGGACCGGCTTTGTGGAAGACAATTTTTCCACGGACTGGGTGGAAAGGAGGCGCACGCAACCTAGATCCCACACATGTGCAGACGACTTCAAATAAAAATTACTGTTTCTTCATTTCCCATATTATGTCATTCTACTCTTTTTTAAAAATCTTTTTTGTTCATGTGACTAGCACTGGCTGATAATTCCCTCCCCCCTTTTTTAGAAATTAATATTGTTCAGGAATTTGCTAAAAGATATGGAAAACTCAAAGTGGGACATGCACCTCCACCTCCACCTTTCTCAAGGCTACTGATATGAAGAATATGAAGGATTGCAGCTTATATGCTGCAGATAATTTTATAATAAGTATTATGACTTCACAAATTAGCAACTGCCAATTCCCAGGTTGTTCTGCTGCATTTATATGTCAAAATCTAGCAAAGTGTTTCATTTTTGTCATTGATTATTGTACAAAGTGAAAATAAAATAAAAAACGAAATACCGTATTTTTTGGACTATAAGACGTACTTCCCCCCCAAAAAAGTGGGTGGAAATGTCTGTGCGTCTTATAGAGTGAATTTTGCCAAAGCCCCACCCACCCACCGGCCCCCACCCTTCAGCCTCTGCCTCCCAGCAATTTGCCTCCTTGCAGCAAACAGCAAACAGCCTGGTCAGCTTCATCACAGCCTGATTTAGCATGAGCAGCTGATTGGTGGTTGGATCTGCCTCCCGGAATACCACCAATCAGCTGTTCCAGGCTGCGGGGATCACTGCCACCCATCACCGCTGCCACCTATCGCTGACTCCGCGTGCCCCATTTTTGGCCTCTGCACATCCCATTATCGGCCTCTGCACGTCCTGTTTTCAGCCCGTTCCAGGCAGCAGGGATAGGTGGCCGCCTGGAATGGGCCGAAAACGGGACATGTGGAGGCCGAAAACGGGGCACGGGGAGGCTGAAAACGAGGCGCACGGAGGCCAAAAACGGGATGCGCGGAGGCTGAAAATGGGGCACACAGAGACGGCGATAGGTGGCAGCGGCAATGGGTGGCGACGATCCCCACAGCCTGGAACAGCTGATTGGTGGTATTCCAGGAGGCAGATCAACCGCCAATCAGTTGCTTGTGCTAAATCAGGCTGTGCTGAAGCTGACCAGGCTGTTTGCTGTTTGCTGCAAGGAGGCAAATTGCTGGGAGGCAGAGGCATTTTTTTTTTCTTGTTTTCCTCCCTAAAAGCTAGGTGCATCTTATAGTCCGGAGCGTCTTATAGTCCGAAAAATACGGTAGTTACTACAAGCGATCATATTGCTTATAAAGTAAGGCTGCATAATCAGTCAGAGAAACATCAGTGCCATTTAAGATTATGAAATGGTCTCAAAATTATAAGTTATAAGAAATGTAGCTACTTCAATATAACAAGCAGTTTGGAAAGGTGCCCTGTACCACTTTAAAGGATTTACACATTCCTGATTATGAAGTATATGAGCTTCCAAATGTAATCAGAATCTCACACATTCCTAAACAAATGTAAACACGCCATCTTTTTTAAAAAAATTCATGTTTCTAGTCAGATAAAATGTATATCAGTGATTTAATACAACATCAAGAATTTTTTGCTTCTTCCAAAATATAATTAATTTATGAATAATCCTTCACTGAAATGTTAATGGGATTTATTTGTTAAAACATTGTCATTGATTAAACACCTTAAGACAAGTGGAATTTCATTCATTTCTCATTTATTCTGTGACCAGCAATCATAATATATTTTCCTTTTTTAATTTATAGAAACATAGAAGTCTGTCCTTTAGGAGTAGAGTTTAAATTTTAAATTATTTTGATTAAACAGCATTATTAAATGTGTAATATATCTAAAAATCTCAGTCTCGTTTTTTTTGTCACTTCACTTTCTCATAGTAGCAAAATTTACAGTTTGAAGTTAAAGTGCTCCCTCTGCTGATTAATTTCGGTGATGCATGTTTGCCTGTGTGCAAAATTAAATTTGAAATGCTCTAGGTAATTCTGCTGCATTTTATGCTGAAAATTAACATCAAACTTTATTACCTGCCTCCACTGCTTACAGCTTCTCCTCCTCTTTGATATGTTACTGAAAGATAAAAAAATAAAATATTGTTTTTAATTCTTTGAACAAGATCAACCATGAATCTTGACAGGTAACTTCAGAAAGGCATTTGCTTATTTAAGCAAATCCTAATTTAAAATATTAATTTCTTCAGAGTTTCCTATGCAGATTTTCCTATCTAGATGTAGATATGCACAGCATTGCACTGCTTATCTTAACTTTATCCCATCTCGTATTCGAAGTAAAAATGAAAGATAATTCCAAAGCAGTGTTGTTTGATGAACAATAGTACAAGAACATGTTTTTAAAATGTGCTAAATGTTTATCAGTGCATTTATAAATAAGAATTAAGCCAGAAAAGGAATCATACATTAAATGAATTTGCTGTGCAGTATGGAAAGATTTGGAAACTAGGTCAGTGTTTTAAAAATCAGCCAACTTCTTTTTAGAACTCCAAAACGGCAGTCTGCAAGGCAGAGATTAATATTTATAACCGCAATATGATAATAAATAAAAGTTTTAAATTTGATTAAAACAGCATTAATTTCAAATTACTTATCGTGAAATCTCCTTGTTCCTTACTGGAAAGCCATCACTTACAGAAATAATTTCATTTTTAAACTCTGACATGAGATGTCAGACTGAGTTTAAATACAATGTTAATTTTGAGAATGAATTCCCCAATGGTAGTAGTATACTTAAACTAACAGTTTTTAAAAAATTTCTCTGCAGAATCAACACATTAAATCAACACACTTTTGATATTAATCTGTAACTTTAGATCAATTCTAAACATGTTTAAGTTGAATCCAAAGCTAAAAGCAAATGAGGAGTAAAAAATAAATAAAAACATCACAAAGAATTTTAAGGACAATAACCTTTCATATTATGCAAGTTATTCATAAAACTATTTTTACATAGAATTGTGTAGATCATTCCTGTGATGTAATAAATCCTTAGAAACAATGTTGACATTCGTATTAAGAATGGCTTTTAACACCACACGGTTTATGGGGATATTTCTGAAAGAAGTATTTATTTATGTTTCTGCTTAACAGGAGCTACTAAAATATGAAGTGGGAAAAATGCTTTGAATCAACATGGGAACATTGTTGCAGTGTACTTAATGCTTCCTATGCATATTTCCTAACGCATCTTTTCCTAGGTCGCAACCATGCAAGCCCAGGAAAAAATATCGCTTTTTAAAGAGCCACTGACAAGTACAGCAAACTGCATCCTTACTGAATCCTGCTTCTGATCCCAACAGCTGCACACCCCTATTTTCTTTGGATATTTATGACTGTTACAGTGACATCTGTAGGAATGGGTCAAAATTGGCAAGGTGGCAGATGAAGCATTGTAACCTCTGCAAAAACATATATCAACCCCCCCCCCGTTACTAATCTATTTGTCCAATACTCAAGAGTAGTAGATATTTAAGGATATTTAAGGATCAGTTTGAAAGATGGATAATAAGCTAGGTTAAAGTTCAGACAGGATTACACATTAAATTAAATATCATTCATATGTTGTTTCTACATTAAGTCTTACTGGCATTTCCTAAAGCACAGGGCATCTGAATGTGAAACTCTACACTACTTGGAATTAGAGTCTATATTGTAGAGACAGAAATTGTGGAGTGTGTATGGCAAGTTGTGAAGTCAAATCTCTGTAGATGTCTATTTTAATAATGATAATGTTTGTCATTAAAATTTATTATAAAGGTTAGGGTTAGGGTACAAAAAAAAATTAAATAAAGGATGCTGTCTTCCTTTATGTAGTTTCTAATGTTCTTCAAGAACTATTTTATGAAAAAAGGGTTTTAGTGGGCAAATATTAAGACTGAACAGAATTATGAAAACATAGTATAAATTGTTGTGGATAATCTTCCCAAGGGCGTAAAAAGTTTTAACTCAAATACCAGTGCTAAATCTACAAAACAGATAAAAACAGTTACGGTGATAAAATCTTACCTCCCGTAACATTACTAATTCTTTCTATTTTCAACAATATGCCTGGTTATACAAGGAAGATGAAAGGGAGAAAGTGACATACATACATTATACAGACACATGCCAAAGTATCAAGGGAAAAGTGCAAATATATACCTGTTGGTGTGAAGGTAAAAGACGGGACTGAAAAATCAAACATAATAAAAAACCTGGTTATTAAGCTGAAGAAAGAAAGGACAGACCACACAACATTAGTATAAATCAAGACAATAACAGAACATAAAGGAAGAGTAAATATATCTAGACAGACGGATGCAAATAAAACAGTCCTGTGGTTTTAAATGGTAGCTTGATACAGATAGCATTTTGGAGGAAGAATGACATTCTGGTATAGTGTGCTCTTGAGAGAAATAAAGTGTGGTTTAGCCTTTCAATGACCTTTTGGTGTTTATGTTCTGCTGCAACTCCATAGAAAAAAAAGAAAAAAGAAAAGGAAAATGCCCTACAATAAATCTCAAAGTTTATGATCACTTTTAAAGTGTTATCAAAACTTTTTAAAAATGCAATCTTTGCTACATAAGGTAAGTATGTTATAGCCTTAATTATTTAATAACAAAACAAATAAAACAAGATTATATAAATCTTAGGCATATTTTACTATCATGGTGGAGTTTTGATTAATTGTACTTTAAAGTGTGTAACTTTTATTAGTTACCTGCTTAGTGTTATATCTTCTTTTATGTTATTATTACAAGTAGCATGTTTAGTTTTGATAAGTTCAGCTAATAAATCAGTTACAATAACTTGGTTCAACAATCTAAAATATGAAGCCAAAATATTTAGTAGTTCAGGAAAAAGGCCTTATCTCTCTTGACCTCCATAGATTTTATTAGAGCCAATAGGGGCTAATCAAACCTTTTTCTTTTTGAAGATATTTTATATTTTGTTCGGGAAATATTTTTCTAATAAGAAAAATGAAGTTAATGTTCTTAACAATGTTAATGTTCTGAGCAACATAAATTATGTCTAAATTGGCCTAGAGTTTTAGGACCAGTAGACATTCCACAAAAATGACAGAATGACTAAGTAGGGATAGTGACAATATTTTAGGCCTTTTTTTATATTTTCTACTGGACTAGCACCTTAAGATGTTTAGGAGGGCAAAAAAGCCTATTATTAAACATGTCCCATATCTGTCTCTGTTCCTAACTTCCTGGAGCACTGGCACTGAAGGAAAAGATAAAATATCTTCAAAACTCTAAAAACAATGCTGTAAGCTATTCAAGCACTTAAAAAAAAAAGATCTTAGTAATCCTCTTATAATTTTTTCTGATACTGTTTTTCACAAAGTAAAAGGTATTCAGTGTCCTTCAGAAGTAGAATATAGATATTAATAAAGTTTTCATACACAAACACTCACACAGACACAGATATAGATACTCCCACACACATATAGGAAGGAAAGCAAGTTATCCAAAATAACTGTTATCCAATCTCTTCATTAATTCAAGCAAGGACTTGGCAACATTGCCATTATTTTACTCTGAACTAAATGCTCAATATTAAGAAAATAAAGTACCATAGAAGAAAACTGTTTACAACCAAACCACCAACTTATTTATCAAAGTTTACATGAATAAAATTACCTGGCTTTTAATGCAATATGTATGCACTTTAATGCTATGAATGTGATATATTATTTTATGAATTGTATTTCATTGAGGACAAAAAATTTATTTCACCACTAAAATTTGGAAGATATGTAAGAGTACAAACAGTAAAATAACAAAGAATCAGAATAACAAACTGCATGCTTTAGAATTAGCTCCACTTATAGTCAGCTAGTAGTATTAGTCAATAAAATGTAGATCTTAATAAAATATTGCATGGGACCATGCAATTAGTAAAGCTTAAAAAAAAAAGAACTGTTAAAGTAGTGTGAAGATTATTAATTTTCCTTGCTGAGTAGTAACTAATACACATTAGTTTTTATTCCAGCTTCATGAAATCTGCTATGTATGTTTTACATTCTGGAATATCCTGACTTCCTTGATATTTAAATCTTTTCAATTTTATAAGAGCCGAGGTGGCGCAGTGGTTAGAGTGCAGTACTGCAGGCTACTTCAGCTGACTGTTCAGCAGTTCAGCGGTTCAAATCTCACCGGCTCAAGGTTGACTCAGCCTTCCATCCTTCCGAGGTGGGTAAAATGAGGACCCAGATTGTTGGGGGCAATATGCTGACTCTGTGAACCGCTTAGAGAGTGCTGTAAAGCACTGTAAAGCGGTATATAAGTCTAAGTGCTATTGCTATTGCTATAATGTAACAAAACAGCAACAACAAAAGTCACCATAAATTCTAGGGATTAGTCAGTAATATATTTATCTTATATTTTTCTAATGTAAATTTTATAAATATGCAACTCTGTGACCTTTTCTTCATATTATCGAGAGGTTACAATATTAATATTGGATGCTAAGCATTAACATTCCATATAAGTGTAACAGTTGATTCTTCCAAAAGCCAACTGCAGGAAGATTTTTAAGTAGAACCACCTTATCAAGTTCATCTCTTTTTGACAAAGAACTCCTTTTATATTTTTAGATACTTTTGGTGTCTGTTGTATATGTAGGATCATACTGAAAAGTTGACATTTACTACAGTGTGGTAAAACTATTCATTTTCATCTCTTTCTTTGAGATAAGTCCTGCTACTTACTCCACATGTGGCTTTAATTATAACATGGTTATTAAAAAAAAGATAGAAGAAAAATTCCCACAGCATTTAAGTCATTTTAGCAGACTTATAGCCTGGGACCTATAAGCACATCTGTCTTTTATTAGATTGTATCTAGTTTTTAATGTTCCTAGCTGTGCCTAGATCTCCAGGTGGTAGCAGGGGCAAAAAGTAAGCTTGCATAATTTGTTTAATGTGTCTACTGCAGCTGTGACAGGCTTGATAGTAGTTACCATCACTGTTAAATTAATAAAGTTGATATTCATACATACAATTAATATAGTGTAACCTATGTGAAGCTGCTATTGTAAAGTACTTGGAGATATAAGTTGATGAAAATGCAGTATAGTTACTAGTATCACATTCCACTGGGGTTAACCACATTTTCTCTGAGTGCTGAAGCAGTGAAAAAAATGCTGTTCAAATTAATATACTAGTAATATAAATTCTTTTTTTAAAGTTTTGGGGATTTTTATTTTTAGAATATACATCAATACATGAACGGTGCATCATCTGGGTATCGTTCATTTTGGGACAAATGTCAATAATAATATTAATGATATTTGTTACATTAATCAAACTTATGAAATCCTAGTGTTAATATACATATTTGTTTTAAAGTAGTTATTCAATATGTCAATGTTCCATTTTAATGCCAATTACAATATTATTTGAGTTTACATAGTACTGCCCTCTTTCAACCTCTAATCTTTCCCTTTAGTTATTGCTTTTATTCTATTGTATGAAAAATATATGTGCTAATATTCCCCCTATTTCTTATTTCTGCCTCTATTCTGGCTTCTAGTCAGGCCACCATTACTAATCCTAGTGTTAATACACTTGTTTATATTAAGATATAGTCCTTTATTATTTAATTATTCAATGTGTCAATATACTAGTAATATAAATTCTTGATAATAGTAAATATATTCTTGCCTTAGAAAGAAGCTATAATCTAAGAAATTAATAATAATTCAATCCAGCCTTTGCTTAAAACAGAAGTTATGACACATTTTAAATACTAAAGGTCTCAGAAAAGTTGTCAATGTTCATTTAAATAATTTCTAGATTTTAGGGATGGAGATAAATCAATTATATTTATAAAAGCTGCAGCAAAATACCTTTTCTGATACCAGCATAAGAACTGGCAAGACCATTTCGTTTTTTTCGGTGGCGATATAACCAAATACTGAAAACCATAAGAATAATCCAGCAAGCAGCACCAATTCCAGCAATGAACGCTGGCTGTTTTACAACATCTGAAATCTGCTGAGCTAAACTGACTTGGTCTTCAGGTGACACAGGATTTCCATAGGAATCTGAAAGAGGAAGTTTACAATATTGCAAGTTTGCTTCTAGAAATAAAATAATGTTACTTATAAGAAATGCACAATATTATAATTATTCATTATTCTCTCTCTATGATATATTTAATAAAATGGCAAACAAACTGATACAAGTTAGGTAACCATGATTACATTTGGAGTGCTTTAGCTATTTCTGTCATATTACATAAACATTTTGTGTTGATACAAACATTAACATTTTCACTAAAATAAAAATTGCATAAACATAAAGATGTATACCACATCAGCCTAACAACAAAAAACATTGTGATACATAAGCAGCTGACAATCTTTTCCATAATTTATTTCTTTATGTATGAAATTTTTTTATTTTACATAATGTATATGATATAATTTTGAAGCCATAATGATGACTAAGCATTTTATGTCATATTATACATTGCAAAACTGCCCAGAGTCACTGAGTGGGCAATCATACAAATATTCTTAAATAAACAAATAAATAAATCAAATTCTGATGTTGCATAAACTGAAACTTCAAAAAGCAGTAATTCTTTCTATGCATTACTATATTATTTGTAATTGTTTGTATGTCTTATTGTTTTAGAATTTAGAATGTAGTTAATTCAAGCAGCCATATGGGAACAAGCAATTAAAATAGTTTTTCCCAATTTGGTTCCCTATATGTAATATATAGATATATTAGAGCTGCAGCTTCTATAATTTCTAATCATTTTTGATTAGCTATCCCAGCTCAGAGGAAGACACAACTTTAGTAAAGTTGCTTTGCTGTGGCTAAGTCAAACTGCCATTCTGTGTAAAACACATATACACATACTCACACACATCAATATTTTCTTACAAATATATATAAATCTTATATGCTTATAATATATAATATATTCATTCAAGAAAAAAAGTATTTCACCATTATCATACCTTGTTATTGTAACCTGATTCATTGACTTATTCACTGAACCATTCATTGTACACAATTATAATCATGGAGTATATAATACCTTCCATTTTTAAATTTTACTTTACTTAATATCTTCAGTGAAATATATTTTTCCTGTTACATCAACACTTACTATTAATTTATTGTAAAGCGCAAGTAGTCATATTTTAAAAAAAGGAAAATGTTATAAAACAAATAAAATGATATACCAAATCAAACTTCTACATGCACAGTTATTGCAGTATGTCAAAGCACAAAAAACTCTCCTTGAATCTCTTTTGCTCTAATGGCACATATTAGTGAGCTAATTAACATAATGATAATGATATTCAGTTTACACTACAGATATTTGCATAGTTTCCTATGCGATGAGCACAACATTACAGTTACAGCCTCCTAAGGATACAAAATCACAATACAATTCTCGGGTTTTCCCTATCAATCTTATAATAAATGAAACATTAATCTATATAATACTTCTACTGAATATTATAATACCATTATGCATGAAATATGCATCTATCCAAACTTTTCAATGTTTCAATTTAAAGTTTTCAAATTTAACATTTTATTCTCTGATGAAGCAAAGAATGAACCTTACCTAATAAAAAAGTAACTAACTTTAGCCAATGAAAACACACATTCTTTAGTTTGTGAATTCATTATGACAACAAGATAAATCTATTTGACTTTGCAAACCTTTTCAGATGAATGACATGTAGATGTCATGTTTGAACAAAGGCTTGGGCACATTTTTCTTGGACATTTTAAATCATTGAAACAAATGTAAATATAAAATATTCCAAATTGCACACAGAGACACATACACACAAACACACAGAGAGGCAAACTCTAACAGCATTAGTGAGGCTCTATTCAGTCCACTGTAGGGGTTACAGCTTAACACAAAAGAACATTAGGGAGTTCAGTTATTTGCATTTGTTGGCATATTATCACAAAAGCCATGTTAATTAGTTCACAAAATACACTTCATAATGGGAGCTGTTACAGCAGTAACATTCATTACATTTGGGAAGTCTAAGACATGAAGCATACACTTAAAATGTATAATTATTTGAGTGAAGCTTCTAATAAATGCACATAGGTTAATTGTTTTATGACTTTCTTGTACTAGAAAAATGATGTGCCTCAAAGACTGTCTCCTGAACAATTCCAGAAGAGCTATAAGGAAATAATTAACAATTAGTTATTTGATGCTTCATCTACTGTTGATTATAGTGCATATATGTATGTAATTCAGCACTGAACCTACCTTGGAAGGGTACTGACTTTTATTTTGGCAAAAACAATAATCTCCTTTATACCAGACCTAAAGAAAACACGGTGTTCCTATTTCTGGTTTGAAAGGCTATGTTCGCCCAATAATGAAAACGCTTTCTGTTTGCTCCTCAGCGACTCTGTAGCATTTTAAAGGGCCATTTTAGTTAGAAAATAGGCAAATAACTTTAAAAAAGGAAAAAAGGAAAACTACCTCAAGCATAGGAATCCAAGGCTGACACATGACACCTCAGGTCTAATCTTCTAACCAAGACAACCAATACAGCTGCTGCTAAGGATTAAAGGATTGAATGGTAGGGTAGCACTCTGTGAGAAACATTCTCCATTATAGTAACCACTACTAAGAGTGCCAGATCAGCCTAGGATAGGCTGTTGATGGGAGCTTTATAAGAAAAACTGAAATTGTAACCTGTTTCCTTAGACTATGTCCTACTTATAGTTTCCATCTGGTATGGTACTTTAGGCTTTGGAACCACAGATAAAACCAGAACATATGCTTGCTGGACTGCCTTATTATTACCACTAGCTACTGGTATGATTCAGGTACAATGCAAGGTCCTGGTCTATTGTCTGCTGGGCTGATGTACACTGGAACAACTTGCCTCCTAGCAGTTCTGGAAGGCCTTGACTGTTGTAAATCTTCCAGTGACAAATATATTATATTTATATTATAATTTTAACTGTAATTATACACTGAATTTGTTTTATTGTATTTTATTGTTTTTATTTTTGTATTAGCTACAGTTGCACTACTTAGAATTGGATGTGACTAAAGTGGTTTATAAGGTTTATCAATTCATAAATAAATGAATACATTTGATGACACTATAATAACAATGACATAGCAAGTCAAAGCATGTAACTTTCAATAGAAAGGGAGTCCTTTGGATTCAAAGAAGACATACTGTTGTGAAGTTCATTATCAGTAAATAATGACAGCAGTTAATATGTTAATAGCTACAGAACCTATGGATTGAAAAGGATCTATAACACAGTAATAAAATAAAGAAAAACAGATTCTTTATCAAAAGCAAGTTATGCTTGTTCCTTATTCTATACAGACAAAAGAGAACATGCCAATCTTCATTATACTATATAAAAATCTAAATGTTCAACAAAGCATTGAAAATGGCTCACCTAACTGAATAAATTGTGGTTCACTCTTCACTCCAGCTCCAGCTCCAGTACTTGCTGCTACTTCAACACTATATTTAATACCAGGAACTAGAGATGGAATTATTAGAGAAAATGTAGAACCATCCACTGTCTTATTTATATGGTATCGACTTTCATTTCCAAGGCACCAAACCTAGAAGGAATAAAAAAAGAATATTTTTCTTCATGGAATAAAATGCACAATATGGTATTTTCTGCTTTACATATAAATATGAATTTAGCTATGTTAATACACATTTGTAAAGGCTGCTAACAATTTGATAGAAATAGCACTAAAATAAGTCAATAGAATAATTGGTTTATTTTTAAAAATGCATGACTTCTCTAATGTATTATTGGAGCAAATGTCAGTAGTCCAGAATCCTAGAACTCTTTGATAGTAGAACATTGGATTTTTACCACCTGATATTTACAGAAGAATTATATCTGTAAAAATTGAAACAAACTGCAAAACAAACATGGTATCAAAATATGTGTTATTCACGTCAGTAAGTTGTAATCTCTTTTTAGAAATTATTTACAAAAGGATCACCATAAAAATATAATAAAATACTGATTGAATGGACAAGTTAAAAACCAGCTGTCTATTAAATTCAAATTTATGCGATTGATAAACTGATATCATGTATACAACTTCATAACTAATATTTCAGTTGTATATTAATTTGTCATTTGCATAACTGCAAATAATGTAAATTTAGTCAGTTGTTCAGCCTGCTTTAGAGACAACACATTTTTATGCTATTTGGAAATGAAGTCTGAAGTAAAAAAAATTTCATTGCATCTGAAGAAGATCTATATATTGTATACAAATATTATTGAACTATTTTTGTTAGATTACAATATTAAGACATCTCCACCATTTCAATGGAATATAATCAACAATACTAAGACTTGTTAATAATGATCTACTAATATAAATAGGAGTGGTGTAAAAAATTAAGTGTCTTTGGGTGGAACTAAACTCCTGGTAACTTCATTGATTTTTTGGCACAATACATAAGTAGTTTTCCGCTGTCTTCTAAAGGGATGCTTTCCCACAACTTCCCAAATTAACTTATTGCCCTGAGATTTTCTAGTATTCTTCCATTTAAATACTAACAGGATTACAACCCTTTTTGTCTAAGTTTTTTTTTTAGTGTATGGCACGTGTTAGCCAGGGATCACTGAGGTGGCTGGCTGCCTCTGTGAAAGGAATTTTTTCAGGCGGTGTTATCTTTACCCGCAGGATGCCCGAATGCCAGTAGGCATTCGGGGGAGGCACCTTTCTTTTCCCTACATGGTTTATTCACTCACGGGAATCAAGCCGCCGACCTCAGCGGTGCGCAGGCCCAGCGTCTTACCACGCGAGTCACCGCGGCCCCCGTACTTTGTCTAAGTACTATCCATTGATTGGGCTTGATATATAAAGGTAATGATACACAAATGTCCTCAACTTGACTCTTGTGAATTTTCTTGGCAACAATAAAGTAATTTTTTATTGTTTTACCCTGGGATGTTTTGCCGTCTTATAGTCTACCCTATAGCCCCAATTAATGCTGCCTACATATTAATCATTTAAATACTAAGGCTGAGCCTGCTTCTGAACTTAGAAAAACTTAGCCAAAGCAGGATGTAATCAGCTAGGGTAGACATCCTGGAATGTTAATTCTGTAGGATCACTATTATTTTAAAAGCTGGAGAAATGCCAAACAAAAGCACATGAAATAAATAATTCCTATTATATTGTTTAGAACTTATAAAACTTAAAAACAAAAGAGGTAAATACAAAAATAAAGTTCACCATGTTGAAAGTCATCCAACAGAAATACAATTTGATTACATGGACTTTTATAAGAAAGATAAATTCTCTGGATATTTAATTTACTAGATGATTATAGATGTGCTACAAGTAATATTGCAAAATTGTACTGAAGAATACTTTTTTAAAGCTGATTGAAATTGTCCTATTGTACTGTGTGTTTTTTCCAAGAACTAAACTTGGAATCTAATCTGATCTAATTAGTCAGTCACAAGATACACCCCTTAATTTTTCCTTTAAACACTTTTTTTTAAAAGGAATATAACTTAAATCAACTTTTCCCAATTGATAGTTTCTAAAATCTTCATTCTTCAAAAGCAGTACTTGGGAAGTTGAAGATGAAAACTAAAAGTTAAGCACTTTAAAATCATACTTTAAATTTTTCACTGACATTAATGCCCACTTTAGCAGTGTTAAGTTTTAACTGAAGGGCAACTCACAACTGGAAAATGAAATATCAAATCTATATTCTCAATAGTGTGGAATGTTAAATATTCAGCCCTACCCTAATACTGATATATAATCTAGAACTCGATTTATATTTTTTTTCCTGAAAGAAACTATACAATATTATTTAGTATTATATCTCAAATTATTTACAAAACTGCAAGATTAATTAAAGATATATTTTAACCCAGACATATTTATTTGAATTCAGTTTTGTATAGCTAATTTTTCAGCATTCAGTCTTTTATTTCAATACCTTTTTACTTATAGCAGTGATTCTAAGCAACAAATGTATACAATCTGTTACTATATAATATCATCATTAATATTCTTTTAACATAAAAATATTATAAATATATTGAAATCCTTGTGAAGAATGTTACTCTACAATATGTTGATTTTTACCACCAGATGGAGCTAAGTAACCACAAAAAATTCTATATAAATAATTCCCAATAATTTGCCTAGTTACAACTATATATTACCTTGTATTCCTGAACCATTCCATTTTGTGTGTCCTCTGGGGGAGGCTGCCAAGTTACTACAATTGCAGTGCCATTTCCATCATTCTTGGTGACTGAAACACTTTGTGGAGGAGCACTTGGAGCTGGTTTTGGAAGAAAGCATATTTATGATCAAAACAGTACTTTTACTGTCATTTTACTATCACTAAAGATGTCATTTAAGAAGATACATTTAAGTCTAAAAATCCCAAAAC
>QLTV01003323.1:895398-937178 GCA_003457575.1 Thermophis baileyi | reverse complement strand
GGAAGGAAGGAAGGAAGGAAGGAAGGAAGGAAGGAAGGAAGGAAGGAAGGAAGGAAGGAAGGAAGATCTATTTTTTTTTAAAAAATATTATTTTTGTATTTTTCTGATATAGTGTTTTTTTGTAAACTGAACCAAATATGATAAAGTCCAAATTGTTGCATAACTGAACACTTAAAAAAGAAAATAATAATTAATCATCGATATAGCAAAAAGAAATGCAGGGCTACTTAGCAGTTGATACTACTACTTGCCTTCTTCCAAAGTTTTGGCAAATTTCACTTCACTATCAGCTCCTTGAAACTCATTAAAAAAAGGTCGAGCCTTAATTTCGTAGTTCACTCCTTTTTTGAGTTCAGGAATTACAATGCTGTTTTTTGTTGGTGTCCTTACATCAAAAATGAACCATTCAGATTCCCCTTGAGATGAAGCTGTTGGCCTGTACAAAATTTTATATCCCTGAATATATTGGGATTGTTGGTCAACCTAACATTAAAGACAGAACACCCATATTAAATAGTATATATATATATATATATATAAATATAAATGTAACACCATGTTATCAAACATTATTTATATATTTAATTTCTCATTGTTATGTTTTCAATATAGTGCATGTGAGTATTCTTCACCAGCTTTCAACAGTAAAGTTATCAAATTAACTTGGAAGTAAAAAGAGTACACACAAATCTTATTAAATAATGTCAAAATGTAATAGGGCTCTACAATAATTTCAGAAAGCAAGCATTCATTTCAGTTTTTCTACTAGTTGACCACATAAGTAGATTCAGAACAGAATTTAAAGGGAAGTTGCCTTCTCATATAAATGCAGAATTCAGCAAGTGGCAACAACTGGATGATCTTGGAAGCTAAACAGGTTCTGAAGTGGGATTCTGCCAGTGAATCCCAGGTATGCAGCCTCGCCTGGGAAATTGAAAAGCAGAAGAGCAATGGCAGCTACTTATGTATTATTTCCAAGAAGTCACTATGAGTTAAATGTGATTCGAAGCAGATTTTGCTTTTATAAATCCAGAGCCATTCTTTGGGTAACTATGATCAAGTCAATATTTCTTAGCTTAAATAATTTTCCAGAAATAATAAAACCCACAAGGTATTTTGAAGACAAAAATAATACCGTGTTTCCCGGAAAATATGACCTACCCGGAAAACAAGCCCTAGCCTGATTTTCACGCTTGCACCTAAAACAAGCCATACCCCCAAAATAAGCAGCAGTTAAGCCAGGGGTGAAACTCAAAATTTTTCCCTACCGGTTCTGTGGGCGTGGCTTGATGGGCGTGGCAGGGAAAGGATACTGCAAAATCTCCATTCCCACCCCACTCCAGGGGAAGGATACTGCAAAATCTCCATTCCCACCCCACTCCAGGGGAAGGATATTGCAAAATCTCCATTCTCACCCCACTCTGGGGCCAGCAATAAATGGTATTTGCCAGTTCTCCAAACTACTCAAAATTTCCGCTACCAGTTCCTCAGAACCTGCTGAATTTCACCCCTGATTTAAGCCCCAACCACCATCTGATATTCTGATTGTATGATAAGGGGTGAGGTGCAGGCTTTAAAATCAAGCTTTGGCAGGGGTGGGGGGGGAAGGAGCTGCCCCACGCGCCCATGCCCCAACCCTTGTCACGCCGCTACCTAACTTCTACAGCCACTCATGGCTGCTCGTGGCAGGACGTGAGTAGCTGCTTCTTCCTGCTTTAGCTTTGCCCTCATTCGGGAGTGGAGTGGTTTTTGGCAAAATGGTAGGTGAATTCACTTGCGAGGTATGCCTAAAGCCTCATCAGGAGGGGAGGGTCGCTTGGGTAGTAGGCTGAGAAAGTGGGCTTAATATGCGAGGTGTGAGTATGGGTTGAGCTGGGCATTTCACCTTCCTGCCTTTCGCGAGCGGTGGCACCACCATGAGGCTCGTCACACCGGCACAGTCGGTGTCCTGCAGAGACCCTGGCTTGTTTCATTCCCCCAAACTCCACCAGAAATGGGTTTTCGCGAGGTTTGTCATACCAGCGCAGCCTCTCGCAGCAGGATGCTGCAAAGCTTATTGTGACATTGCATGCATGAGCGGCGGCACCACCGTGAAGTTTGTCACACCAGCGCAGCCTCTTGCAGCAAGACACTGCAAGGCTTGTTATGGCGTTATGCGCGTGAGCGGTAGCACTGCCACGAGGTTTGACATACTGGCGCAGCTGCTCACGGCAGGATGCCAGCTGCACTGGTGTGATGAAGCTCGCGGCGGTGCTGCCGCTCATGCGCACACCACCACAACAAGCGTTGCAGCATCCTGCTGCGAGAGGCTGCGCCAGGGTCTCTGCTGCTTCTGCTTTCCTTGCGTGCAGCCAAAAGTTCGCAAAAGGCAGGAAGGTGAAATGTCAAGCTCGACCCGTACCCACACCTCGTGTATTAAGCCCACTTTCTCAGCCTACTATCCAAGTGACCATCCCATCCTGCTGAGGCTTTAGGAATACCTCACAAATTCATCCACCATTTCACCACGGACACCCTGCTCCCGACTGAGGGCAAAGCTAAATCAGGAAGAAGCTGCAACTGTGGCTCCAACAGCATGCTCAGAGAGCGCCAGCAATGTCTTTTGCAGCAGCAGAGGCCAGAGCCCAAGTGCCATTTTCGGCTTCTCTGGGAAACTGAGCTGCCCTGAAAGGTAGGGCAAAAAAAATTAAGACACCCCCCGAAAAGAAGCCCTAGCCGTTTTTCCGGGGTCAAAAGAAAATAAGACCGGGTCTTATTTTCGGGGAAACACAGTAGAAATTAACACTACAAAGAAAAAGATGGGTAATTATATAAATAATAAAATGTATTTATTAATTACATTTTAAATTTATTTAAAATTCAAATTACTTTTAATTCTAATCACAAAGAACACAAAAGTATTACACAAAGAAAACAATGTATTTATAATTAGCAGTGATAAAGACACAGCCTAAAATGCGTATGTGCTTTGAGCATAGCACTGAATCAAATGGACAGAAATGGATAGATTACTAGTGGAATATAAAAATAATTAATCCATCCCTGTGGTGGATTAATTTTAACTTTTACCCTTTTACTTCTGATTGTTCTGCCAATCTCTAACCCTAACCAAAGTTCATTAATATCATTTAGAGTTACTAAGAATACTCAACTGTATCTCACATTAAGGTAATAAAGGGGGAAGGATCAGCAATGCATCCCTGCATTTTGGTATTATTTGAGAGCTGTCTTTCTATTGGCCACTCCATGTTGTTGCTGTTATTGTACTTACTGTCCAGTGAACTTCAATAGAAGAAGAAGAAAGAATTGTTGGATTATGGAGATGTAGGACAACATCACCCAGCTCTCTTTGTACTTGTTTGTGATCCACGCCCTGATTTGTTGGTGGAACATCTGCAACAATTTTAACAAATTATCAGACATGTATGAAAAGTGTTGAAAAACAAATTTGCATGTATTAGTAGCAGAATCTTTACATAAGAATGTTTTAAATTAATTTTGTTAAATTACATTGATTTTCATTTCTAACAGATAATAAGAATTACAGAAATAAATTAGAAAGGAAATGAAAAGAAGGGGGAACAAAACAAAGAGCAGAATACATTGTACATAGTTAGAACAAATTATTTACAAGTATCCAACAAAGAAGAAGGACTGTATTATCTAGATCACAACAGTTTAATATGGTTTGAATAAGTAACAGGGGTTGATTTGACAATAATACTAAACTATTAAATAAGCAAACAAAATGGCTTGCATGGAATGTTTGAAAAAGCATAAGATATAGGCATACAATGTATATATTGTCAGATCATCTGAATAGTCTTCTAATTCCATAGAATTTATATGCTTTTTCTAAAGCAGGAAAAATAGATACAGAATTGTTCTTTTAAACTATACATACAAAGTTCCATTAATTATAATCCCATTAAAACTCAGTCATGGTGTCATCTCATAATTTTCACTTCCAATTTAACACTCAAAAACGTAAATTTCTTTAAGAAACTATGGCAAGAATTTAAAAATAAGAAAAATTTCTGCATTAATTTAGATAAACTGGCCCCATCTAGTTCACTTTTAGTCACCTTTTCTCAATTTCAGCCCCAAAATCTCATCAGTTGAACTTTAGAGTTGAGGAATTAATATTGTAATGGGGTATAAAAATTGTCATATCCAAGTCTATGTACACATTTAAATATTAATATCATATACAATACAACAAATAAATATTGTAAATGAATTATAAGCAGTGAAAAGTACCTAATTAGTGAATGCAAACAAAAACCAAAATCCTTAACTTTTTTAATATGTATCCTATACAAGATACTCTGAACAGAACTATGTGTGCTTTCAAATATGAGAATACAGATATCTAAATCATTAGGCAGGCAATGTAAATCAAAGGAGGCAGTACTGGAGTTGTCCTAATGTGTTTGACGTCACATAGAGATATTTCTTACATTGTATCTATTGCTTGGATTCTACTGCACTATATTGCCTCATATTATCTTGACAATTGTACTTATACAAGCTTTGTTTTACTTTTATCAACATGTATTATGTGTTAGTGCTCCACAAGTTGTTCTGTCTTCATAGTTTCTTCAGAGAGAAAAAAAATGTACATTTTTGACTTGCATTCTTTTATTTATGTGCATAAAAGAAAGCTTTACTAAGGTTTCTTCAAATTGTATTAATTGACTAAAATTGAGTCATATGATTTCTTGTATCAATCCCGCACTATAATCATATAACTATATGTGTTTTACACATACACACACACACATTTTACCTTGGGTTTTCACTGGGTCAGATATCTGACTGGGATCACTAATTCCATACGCATTGGCTGCACGAACGAGGAACAGATAAATGGCATTTGGTTTCAGTCCTTTTACTGCAAATGTTTCTGTTTTCACATTTTCTGCTACAGCTTGCCAACTGCTACCAGCTGCATGGCTAAGAAGACAGAATATATAAACCAAACAGGTTGATGCATGCCTCTGATTTAACAGTCTTAAAAGAAACACAACTGGAATACATGAAAGGCATAATACCTGAAGGCATCTATTATATAAGAGGTTGGAGTTGCACCTGAATTCAAATTAGGTTTCCATGAGAGGGTTACTGTATTTCTTCTGACATCAGTAATTTCAGGTTTTGATGGTGCACTAGGAATCAAATTAGGGTCAGTAGGTCGTGGTGGCTGCACTGGAATGCCAAATTCTAGAAAATGAAAGCATTTATTACTAAGAGCTTGACCTAGAATCTACTGTGGTCACATTAATATGTTGTTTTTATTACACAAAAACTATTAGCTTATATTTAAAGTTTTTTTCTCTTCTCATGAATCCTGATTAATTTACCTTGAACTTCAATGTAAGCACTCCATGATGCTTCACCGCTTGAGGTTGAGGCAATACATGTGTACCGACCAGAATCACCCAGCTGAAAATTAAACAAGTTTTTGAAATAATAAGAGCTGAACCCAGGGTCTTTCCTGTCTTAGTCTACTACATTAATCAATATACCACATTGACTTTCTTCAGATTTATGTGCTACCTAATGAATAAGAGTTAAAATAAACATTATATAAATTTTGTTAGAAAAAAAGGTACTCATATAAAGGCACTCATAAAAAGGCACTCATATAAAAAACAGACTATAAACTGGACAAAGAATGAGAGTGCAGATGAAACTACCGTGTTTCCCCGAAAATAAGACCCTGTCTTATATTTTTTTGAACCCTGAAATAAGCGCTTGGCCTTATTGCCATGTACTCAAAAGCCCGATTGGCCTTATTATCAGGGGATGTCTTATTTTGGGGAAAACAGGGTAAGGTGATAGAATATAGTTATATAACCATTCATAAATTTTAAAATCACCAGAGAGCAGCGTTCAGAACCTCAAGCCAAGTTCCAAAGAAAAGTAATACATATATTTTCTTAAAAAAAGTTTTAAGCTACCTTTGCATATCGAATCTGTAGTGCCCCGGATTCCAGTTGCTTGATTCGAGAATCCTGAGTAGAGATAAGGATGCCATCTTTCCTCCAGAGGATTATGGGCATGACAGTGCCTGTAGCTATACAGTTGAGTATTAAAGTACCATCTACAGCTACAGTTTGATTGACAGGACCCTGACGAATGACAGGGGGAGGTCGGTCTACAATGACTGGCAGAAGAAAAAGAAGAAATTATGTTCACAAGTGGAAGCACTTTTGAAATCATTTAAGCAACAGCAAATCTCCAAGGGAGATGGTGGTTAAGAAATATGAAATATAAATAAATACCTAAAATTAAATTAAATTAAATTACTTTGGGATTAAAATATAATGAAACATTATCTGATACCAAATCATTATTAACTTTTATTACTATTAAAATGATAATGGTAATAATATTTATATTATTATAAATATTTTACACCGTAAAACTAAACATGAATACTTTGTAACTTTTTCTATTTTAGATAAAGAACTGAAAACATACATGCATTTCTTCTTACTTATTTACATAGTATAACAAAATATTAAACTGTAATTGAAACATTATGACATGCACTGGTACATGAAATTGGGATAATGTCTCTGAATCTGTTTGTTGGATAAGCAAAAATCATTAGACCAAAAGTTTGAAAGTTGTTGATTTCCAGCTTTGCAAATACATTATTTAGCAGACAATCATAAAGATGCAGAATCATCAACTTTTACTCCCAAACTATTGCTACATTATTAGCAATTAAAGATAAACTTACCATCAGTTACCTCTAAGTATGCTTTTGTTGTGATGCTGCCTGCAACATTTAAAGTCTGGCAGATATAATATCCAACATCAGATCTCTGGACATTTGTAATTGTAAGATCACCCGTCTGAGAGACTGAAAACCGGTTGGAAGACTGGGGAGGTTGGTAGGAGAACAGTAAGTTCTAGAATATAAAAAAGTATAAAAAGTTGCAGGTATTGAATATATTAGTAGACACAAATATGGTAAGGTTAGTTAACTTTGGCTGATCTAGAAAATAAAGTAAGTCATCAGAAAATATCAGGGCTATAGGCTATATTGGAAAGTTGATAAAACATCCCAGAAGAAAGCAATACAAAAACTATGATTGCACTATTGCCAAGAAAACTACATACAGTAGGTTGAGCCCAGGGATCAACTTGACTTCACAGAAACTTGTCTTTTCTTAATAAAATTCATATGTTGTTATATAGAGTTGAAGCTTCTGGTATGAAGTTTGGTGGCACTACTAAGGACCGGGAGACTCTGTATCACATTTACATATACATTCTTTTTTTTTTCTTTTTAGACAAATTGATAAAAGACATGGGTATACAGTACCGTATATGTATGATAAGTGTATAATATTCAGGAATCTGAATAATTGATGCTAAAGACAAGTGGAAAGGAAACAACCTTTCCTTGGTTGCTTTAGAAAAGTAGAACATGTTAGCTTACTGATATAGCAAGATATTTATTATTTCTGCATTCCAATACATACAATGTCCATACAGAAAGACCGAAAAAATAATAGGATTGTATGTCTATAATCAGAATTCTTCTACCATTTTCAATTATGTTGTACTAAAACTGCTGCACTGTTGAAAGAGAATAGTGAGACTGTTTTCAAATAGTCAATGAATATTCCTTTGCTGAATCACCAACAATTTATTATGTAGATTGTTCAGGAATCTACAGATTATTTTCCCCTTTAATTGGGATTCAGTCATAAGATTGGTTTCATACCGAAATTGGTTTCATACTTTTGTTCATTAATAATTTACATTATGTAATTGCAGTTTATTTTACCTGGCTTCCTTCTCTTCGCCAAAATATTGCTGGTTGAGGGTTCCCAGTTGCTTCACACTGGAAAGTGACAGTTCTACCTAATGTAGCTACTTGATCTCGAGGTTTGACAACAAAATGTGGTGGCTCTGAGGGAGAAATGAAGTCAAACCACAATTATCCATTACTAACATGGTTTAATTAATTTTTAGCTGTTTCAGAAATTGACATCAAAGTTCCATATGGAAACTGAAATATGCAATTTGAACATATGTTGTTCTATCTTGTTGGTGCTAGGCCTTGCTCAGGATTGTTTTATCAGAAACAAAGCAAGTAAAAATGACATACAACACAGGCAGCTTTGGCTGTTTCTTTTTTGCCTCTGTTGTATGTCTTTAATTGCCTGCTTTGTTAAATATTAAGAAAAATGATAACTCATTTCTTTCCCCCGCCCTCTCTAGCCATGTTAGCTTAAAGAGTTGCTGATATCCCAATAAGGAAAGCAGCTTAAAAATTTAATGGAGCTTAATAAATGAAACCCAAACACACACAAATCTCTGGTTACAAAACTAGGGGGTGTGGGAAGGCTTCAGCAATGTAGAGCATTAATCAAACTTTAATGGAAATAAACAATAAAATGTGTTAGACATAAAAAGAAGGCTGCTTCATATCTTGCAGGTTAACTTCTAATGACTTTTCTTTTTATGATGAAGACTGTGTTCCACTTCAATAATGGTTCAATAACAAAGGAAAGCTAAAACTAACATATTCTTGCTTGCTAGCTTATAAAATTTGCTTAACGCTATACTTTATAGCTTTTCTGCAGACTCCCAAAAATATTTCGTATGAGGATTTTTGCCAAAGGACACGGAAAATTTCTATCAATTAAAAAGCGTTTATAATAGGTTTGATTTTGATGTAGAAATGGATACCAAATATTTTTGAATTTAACTCAGAGACTTAAAAATGCTGCTATATAAATTGTAGCCATTTAATTTGTGTGTGTGTGAATGTGTGTGTAATTAGTCAAAAGGAATGAAATTAAAGCTATAGTGAAGCAGACTAAATTGTTGATTTAGTCAACATCTTCAAACAAAACTTGCATATAAATTAAGCAAATTTGAAACATCTGTTCATCTTCATATTATAAATACTGCCAGTATTGTCCAAATTGTTTTATTTATACAAATGGTCACTACGTGGAATGGTAAACAGAACGTCAAAAATTATGCTGGTTTCATTAAGTTACGGCAGTTAAGTATATTAGTGTAACTGACCTGGAATAGAGAAAAAAATAAATAAAAAGCAGCCTTTTTAAAATAGTATGTTGTGCAGACACACGCTCACACGCACACACACACAGAGTGAATAGTATCAAAATGAAATAAAAGGAAACAAAAAGGAAAGGAAAAAAAAGTTAAAACTATTTTTCCATCTGAAAGAAATGCTTTGACTCTCCCCCTTCTTTCTCTATTGAGAATTCATCAACATTGCATTCCACTAGAAGACCATCCCCCAGAGTTATGTATGGCACCCAAGGCCTTAAACCTAGGTCTGATCTTGGGATTAGTGTATCTATGAAGCTCCTGGGTTTTTCTTTCTTTGTCCATTTGGATGCTCTTTAGTCTGGGATGTTAAGTTTTGTTGTTAGGTTTTAATTGCTTTAATGGTGTATTTTGATCATCTTGGTCACTCAGAGTTTTTGGGAGTGGACAGGCATAATAAATTTAAGCAAGAACAATAGAAATAATGAGAATGAGAGTAAGAAGAATGATAATTATAAGAAGATTGATAGAACAAATTTCATCTTCCATTTCCTTCCTGGATTCTTGAAATTATTCCAAATATGGCAAAGTATGGGAAGTGCCATTACATTCAATCAGGTTTCATGCATATGAGCATTACATTCAGCATTCAGAATGACACATGAAGGGCTCCAAAGGTTGCAAAATAGTGATTATATCTGGGTTTGGAAACTAAGCAGGGTCAGGTTACTTTCTGGATGGAAACTAGTCGGGTTTAAAGTTCAGCTGAACGGTAAAAAACAAAAACAAAACAAACCTCTTGGAAGAAATTTGTTACGTCTATATTCTGTATTGCTGCCAATAATCTACACAAATGTATCATAGAAGCCAACAGAAGTCTAAGCCAACTTGAAATACTTCTTAGTCTTACAAGAATGTCACACATAGTAATACTTTACAGTGACATACCAACATTATTTGTTTCTTTAGAATTTTAAGAGAACTGATTATTTTTTTAAAAAAGTCAACAATTTTTCCTAACAGCGTACAAATGCAAATGTCAAAGAACAGGAAAGCAGCTGAATATTTTTTAAAGGTAGTTCTGCATTATTTTATGTGATATACGTAGTTTTTTTCAATATTCATTAACATCATGCAGTTAAATTATAATGTGATCCACAAGTGAAGGTAAGCTGTATGACTATCATTTTATAAATGATTTTTAAGAAACACAAACATATTTCAAAGGAGAAACTCAAAAACTAACCAACCAACCAACTAGTCAACTACCTGCTCTACTTTTCTTGTAAAATTTCCGTTTTATTATTTTTTTAAATGGTAGGTTTGTATTCTGAGTCTTGGTATTAAGGCAGATTGTGTGTGTGTGTGTGTGTGTGTGTGTGTGTGTACATATAAAAATATCACACCACTATAAATATTTAGAGATCTGATATCGATCAGGACATCAGTAGAAGTTAGATCGCCCACATGGTATTACCAAAAATCTCCTCAAAGTTATGTCAATATTATAGTAGTAATATAAGATCCCATAAGATATAAAAAGCCTAACTGGTGAAAATAGCAAGCTACTTCTGTTTTGGGTGATGTCTGATTTGAAGGAATTTAATGTAATAGAATTGAACAAGATGGTTGAGTGCCTACTCAATGAAAGAAGTTAAACTAATCTTTATAGATGGTTATCCAGATTATATTTAAAAAACATATAGCAATTTGAAATCCATCTCCTATTTCTAACTGTAGTGTGATTGATTTTTCTCCTAATATTTAAGAGTTTTAATTCAGAACTACTGTTAGTCCACCTTTAGCTCTTCTTCCATTTTGTTCTTATAATCTGCACTTTTACACAATTTTTTCCAAGAAAGCTTTTGATAGAGAACTTCATATTAGTTCCAACTTCTCCAGGTTGTGTCATATCATTTTATGCATTAAGGTAGATTTGTTTTGTTTCTCTAAGCAATGGTCAAGGGAATGCAGATTTTTCTCCTTCTTCAAATTATGAGAAAAGCAAATACAAACTTTTCTAGTTTTTCAAAAATTAATCTAACAAAAATCATTTTAGTAAAAGGATAAACTTCTGTGAGTTATAGCTCATTTTATCTGCTATACAGAGTAGCTCAACTAATGCAAAATTTAAATTGGGATAAGGTGGGGAAGAAGGGAGGGGAAGACAGACTGGTTTTGCAGATAAAAGTTGCATATGAAACAGATTATAAATACCAAAACAATTAATAATAGTGATGAGGCTTTTTTTCTTTTTTGCTAATATTTATGCAAAGATTGTCCTGTTTGTCTTATATAGAGGATATAAGAACATTGCTGGCAAATGAAGGCATGTATTACAGAATCTGTACATGCATTATATGTAACCATGTACTAGTGAAAAAAATATGTGAAAGTGTGTCTAATCCTGTAGGTGTAGTTGTTGGAGCCTCTGATTGTAGTGTTGATAAAATTATGGGGGAAAAGTACATGGAGGTTGTGTTTGTTGCAGGGTTGGTTTATTAGCATGTTTTTCCCCAATGGATTTTCTTGTTATTGTTGTTTAAGTATCTGCTTCAGATTGGATGGTTGTCTGTTTCCATCTATGGGCCTAATACGTAATGCCTGAAAAAATGCAGTATCATATTCAGTATGGGCTGTATCTTATTAATAATGCAGTTACAGAACACAGAATAACAGAGTTGATAGTGACCTTGGGGGTCTTCTAGTCCAGGAGTCCCCAACTCCTGGTCCATGGACCGCATGCCAGCAACCAGGCCACGCAAACAAGCAAATTGATGAATTGATTAATTGTTCTCACTGACTGGAAATGTATCCTTAATTTTAGGTTGAATCTCTCTTTGTTAAGCTTCCATCTGTTGAATGAGCTGTTGGTTTTCTGCTGTAACATTTTGTGCTCTCTTTATTTCTTCCCTAGGAATTGATCTGAATTATTAATTTGTCACTGGGTAGCTAGTTCAGTCTCCTAAATGCATCATATAATTTCAACAGTTTAGCTCCTATGTCAATGTGATTGTATCATGATTTTTGACTACAATAGGCTAACATAGATTCTTCTCTTATAGGATCTACAATAAGAAAGTTCACTTCTTCATTGTCTTACCTGACTGTCTTAATATTCTATTGAATCTTTTCACTGAGTTTATTAAAGGAATCCGTTGTTACCCATCACCATTTTCAGAATATTTTTGATAGTATTGAAAAAGTATTAATATGAGTACTTTTACATGTTTTTCAAAAAGACTATATTGTTATTAGACTAATTTAGCCATTTTTCTTTTCAGTTGAAGTAACTGTCAATGTCTGTGCTTAATGATATATTAACATGAAAATTCCATAACTATCTTGACAAATATGATGTGAAATGTATGCATATACACACTTTATTTGTAATTGCAAATACTGAAGGTGAATGCGTTTTTATCTCAATATTTTTAATTTACTCATTCATTCATCTTTTATATAACGAATTTTATTTATATGTAAACTTCATCATGATTAAGATAATCTCTAATTTTTTTTATTTAGGATTGCAATTAGAAATAAATGCTACTCCTTATCAAATATATTGACTTGTCTACTCATTTAACTCTATAGTTAAATAGTTTTGAAAATTGTATAGCTTGCATGTTATAATAAGGAAATTACTAGGATGAAAAGTATCATCCTGTAGCCTTGCATCCTTGGAAAGCCATTGCAAATGAATGGGAAATAGTTTTAAGACTTGCTTCTAGGAGATAGTAAACCAATGTTGGGAGTATCATGAAAAAGACTTTTCTAAGGGATAAAAGTGGCTTCATTTATAAAGAAGAAATGGGAAACTATTCATTTGTGAACATTTAAGTTATGTTAGAAGCCAACACAATAACCACCTTTTCTCACCAATTTGATCCTGGGATAATAGTTTTCATTTGTTTCTGGATAAACTAGTAAATGAATCAACATAGTTAATCAGTTGAAGTCAGTGATTCTGGTTAGATTGCTCTTAACGATGCTTGTAAGTTAAATAATGCAAAAGATTTTTCATCTGTTGAATAACAGAATCTGAAGAATAAAATGTATTTCTGTAAAAATAGAATGATTATTTTATATGTGGAACATGTCATTATTTTTAACAATTGGTGGATATTCAAAAAGATGTTTATTTTGTGATTTGCTGAAGCAAAATACATATATTAAGTTAAAATTAAATAAGAACTTATAAACAAAAATAAGTAACAATGCAGTAATTAAAGCAAAATAAAAGTAAGCAAGCCATTACCTTAGATGCTTGCCACAAAAATTACCACACTTCATGTAGAATGTGCCTTTTGTGGTCTGTCCAGGCAGTACAAGTGAAGGTTGGAGGATGATTTGTTGGCAGTTATGGAAAGGTATAGATAGAGAGGGGGAGACATGATCCAGTCACAGGAATAACGGTGATTAGAAGATGGCCAATAAAATTTCAACTTACCAGATACAACTAAAACAAAAGAAAGGAAAGGAAAAACAAAAACATAAAATAAAGAATAAATCAACTCAAACATGAAATGAAATGAAATAAAATGAATGTGCTTTTAAATCACTCAAATTATTTTTTTCAAAAAAGCACGATACAAATAAACAACTAAATTCTAATTTATATACAAATATTTAAATATGCAAGATGTAATTTATAAAAATGCAACTTATCTGAAGAGAAATATTCAAGCTTTACAAGAAACAGCACGAAATAGATGGCATTATAAAAACAATTCTTAGCTTTAGAGAATGCTTACATTTAATGGCTTGGAAATATGAAGCATGAAAAATGAAGGACAGGCAAGAAATCTACTTTAGTGTGAAAGGTATCTATACTTCTAATAAACAAATGATATGATTTCTATGCAGGTATCTCATAATTTTTAAATTTTATTTTTAAAATCTGATATACAAGAAAGAAGAAGCATGGTTCAACTACAAGTATATACAACAATATGAAAAATTTCCCAATTTTTTAGCTGGTGGTGGCCTTCATTTGCATTGAATTCTTCCCCAAAACTAGGATAATTCTTATTCTTATTAAACTATCTAGTTACATACAGTTCATGAGCAGCTGAAGACATGAGCAGAGGGGGCAAACATTAGGCAGTCAACTTTCTTTAAAACTACAGTAATTCAGTAGTTCCTCTTTTTCCCTCCTCCCATTATTTTCCATTTGAAAACAGCTGGATTAAGTCCTCCAAATTTTACCATTTGCTATTTAAAATACAGGTTAATAAACATTACAAAATGAATGTCAATTTAAATGCCAGTAAATTTTCTAATGGTGCACTTTATTCCACCACTTTTTACAAATAATTTAACAGATATTGGTAACTCTACTCTATTCAAAAATATTTTCCCATTCAGAAATTCACATAATTCAGATACCTACAAAATAAATTTTTTAGACATTATCACAAAACCACTGTGGTCAAAATATTTTGCTTTATGTTTATAACTTTATGTTTTATAATACAATTTAAATCAAATGTAAAATAACAATAATAGAAAATAAACAAATATAAAATAAAATGAAAACACTGAATATATTGTACACATATGGGTATATATAATCATTACAGATTCTGCATAAAATCTATCCATATGGCGGCATAGAGTTGCCACTAGCTTGATAGACATAATTGATTGTTACAGAAACATATAAATAATAAAATGAGTAGTAATCTAGTCATTATATCAGTGAAATAGCTAATAATTAATATAACTTTTGATTTATAAATGGTGAAATCCAGTTCTAAAAAGAAAGACACTCTGAATGTCTTAAGCCTTTCAGAGATCTCATTTAGTTTTACCCTTTTAGGCAGAAAGTAAAACATAATTACTGTTGAACATGAGTTCATAATTAACACAAATACCTGCTGTAGGCTAGCCTATATAATATACCTTGATAAATGTGATAATATTTCACATACTAAAATTAGTTAAGAGAAACAAGAATTTCTGTTAAAGCAAACAAATACTGTAAGCCAGACTACACTGAAGAAATGCATAGTACTGAATGGATATTTAGGACAGGAAGTGTCATTGTTTATAAACTTGAAAGAATTTGAGATATTGTTTACAAGTCTAGTTTCTAATCTGTAAAATAAGGAATTTAAATACACATACTCCTATAAAATAAATGACACAATAGAATTTATAAATTTTTAACAGTATTTTTAGCAAATTGCATCCAAAAGGTGATTAGTTTTTGATAGTGCTATTTAAAAAAAAAATAAGGATACTGAAAATACACATTTATATGGGAATAAGCCAAGATTATAAAAATATATCTATTTTTGCTTTGATGACATTCACCTTGAATATTTCAGATATCTTTTGAATGATCACAAAAATTTAAAAAGGACAAGGTTTTATCACTAATATTCAATGTCTTATGGAGGTTTAAATTTTCCCATTCCAACTCCTTAAGATTATGAAAAACATACATAAATCTATGAATTATGCTTAGCATGGAGACATTTAAAGCAGTGAGAATTTATTACTTTATCAAGTTCTTTGCCACTGTCAGTGAGTCAGAGAAATACTCTCCAGCCTTTGGCGATCAAAGAAATCTGACTCATCTAATTTCTAAACAGGTCTCCAAAGTCAAGACGATCTTCAGCTGCATACTACTTCATATTGATATTATGATATTTGCTTATTCCTACTAAATTAAATCTATAAGTAGGCTAAATATTTGCAGAATAGCAACACTCTATAGTCAAGTTAAGAATTTCTACAATAAGGCTCTTCTCTGGTAGAATAATCTATCCAGGAAGTATTTAGTATCTAGTTGGTTAACGAACCCAATTTGAGAAATGGTGTGCCTTCATAAGCCCCTCTCCATAGTCCCTGAGTAGAGCAAACCAGGGGTGAAATTCAAAATTTTTCCCTACCGGTTTTGTGGGCGTGGCTTGGTGGCCATGGCAGGGGAAGGATACTGCAAAATCTCCATTCCCACCCCACTCCAAGGGAAGGATACTGCAAAATCCCTATTCCCTCCCCACTCTGGGGCCAGCCAGAGGTGGTATTTGCCAGTTCTCCGAACTACTCAAAATTTCCGCTACCAATTCTCCAGAACCTGTCAGAACCTGCTGAATTTCACCCCTGGAGCAAACCCAGTAAAACCAGGGAATTAATAAAGGACCAGAATAAAAATATACAATACAATATAATTATTGTGAAATCTGTTTAATATAGCTTTTTTAGCTTATTATTGAGAAGTAATGTGTTTGCCATGTATTTAAAACATTTTTAAAAATTGTTTAATGCTAATGGTTAAACAATTTCAATACTTATTCTTATCTTTTATACCAGAGAATGGTGGTACATCTACAAATATATTCTTCCCACAAACTTGATGAACACTTAATAAGTTTAAGGTTTTGATTCCTACAATATTGATCTCAGTGCCCCAGAAGCTCACTTGGCCCCTTTATGTCTGATGTTTCTCTAAGAACTGTAACAAAGTTTTTTCAGCAGGTTTTTCAAGTCCAAATAAATTCCAGATCACATTGCAAGATGTTACCTGTTTTACCTCACCTCTCACCTGGGTTCACCCAGTTAGTATTCAGAATTGAAGAAATCTAAATGATTTTACCTTCAACATAATTGGACAGTCAACAGATGTCTCCCCCCTCCCACTTTTCCCCAAAGGGTCTGGATCATTCTAAAATGGGATATATTCCTGAAATGCAGATGAAGTAAGAGTGAAAAATAACACACATGGCACCCTTATTGCCACTGCAAGGGCTTGAACACAGACAGATACTATTTGCTTTTGATCTAATGCTAGCATGGCTGTTTTCACTTGCTTTTATTTTTTAGTTGCATTGAGGACAATGGATTGGTAACTGGGAAGAGGCCCCACAGGTGCATTCATGTCAAAAGCCCGGGTCATGTTTATTTAGAAGCCTTTATGGATCATAGTAAAGTTTTTGTATGCTCAGTTGAAGATGTCAATGGAATGCTTGAATCATAAGCAGTTACAAAAATACACAGAACAGATAGAAGACAAAAACTGGATAAAGCAGCAGCTTTTTCTTCATAGATTAATCTGATAATTGGCATCATGGATCAAGATCACTGGTCATCTTTCATCACTGATGACAGAACTGCTCACTAGATTGTCAGGAAAATTCCTAAGCATCTTTTGAAAGGCTCCGTGATCCATCAGATACTTGCAGTGAATCAAATGTGTATTTTGCCTTTGCAAGCTGCAAGATATTCACAATCTACAGTTCTACCAGGAAGTGACTTGACTGTGGAAAAAGTCAGATGTCAGTATCCTCAATTATCAGATCACATCTCATGTTTCTAAAACTAGATTTAGTCTGGTGTGACGGAAAGCCAACATTGCCTCTGACATGCTCATAGTTGCTATGAAGGCAAAGCCTTTTCAAATTATTCTACACACTGAAGCAAGGGGGCACAGAAACTTTTGATAATTGCGGCTAGATAATAGAATGGGCACAACCGCTGTGCAGTCCATACTTACAGCCAAATTCCTGATTGTTAATGCTATTAAGCAGTGGAATAGCTTGCCTCCTGAACTGGAAGTTTCATCCCTGGAAGTTTTTAAGCAAATATCGGTGACCCATTTGTTTATGATGGAATAAGGTTCTGCCCTGGGTAGGGGACGGACTAGAAGACCACAAAGGTCCCTTACAACCCTATGTATCAGATACCAGTTATTGACCATTCCAACTACCTCAAGTTTCTTTTTGAATTTTCAGGAGTACCAACTTATAGCACGTAGATACAATTTTACTTACTGTTACTGAAAAGAAAGCATCATGGCTCTAGGCCATGATGCTTTTGACAAGAGTTAGATTTTATCATGATAAACTAAAAATGACAACAGTTATCCATTAATAATTCTGTGACTTGGATATAGGGACTTTTGTTTAATTAAGAGTATCTGTAATCTACAGCTGAATATTCATGTTTTAAAGTTTTTGGCTAAGATCTTGTCTTGATCAAAGTGAGGGGGAAAAGTGTGACAAGTCACAAACCTTTCCCAAAGGTCAGATCTAAATAAAACTTTGCAAGTATTTGAAAACTTTTGATTTCAAACATCTTTAATACAGTTATATATGACAAAAGACCATATAATTGCAATACCCCTAGTCTTTGCTTAATGACCATAATTGGGACTAGTAATTCAATCATTAAGCGAAGCAATTAAGTGAAACATCATGTGACCACATCATGTGTTGTATTGATTAAGCAAATCACCTCTGGTTGTTAAGTGATGTTACCATGACTTGTGACCTCCTGCCAACTTCCACTTTAAAGTAGCTGACTATGAAGGTCAAAAAATGTGATGATCACTGTACATGTGCAACAGTTGCCATGCACCTGTATTGAGATCATATGATTATGGGGCACTGTGACGGTCATAAACGTAATGGCCAGTTGTAAATCACTTTTTTCTGCCACATTGTAACTTTGAACAATTGCTAAATAAATGGTTGTGAAGTAAGAACTACCTGTAATAAAATTCTTTAAAAACTATCAAGCACATTCCAAATTTGGGGCATTGAATTTTTCAAATTTTGGGCAATGATATCAAATGACTGCAACTACAATAAAATTTTAATGAAAATAATTTTGGTCCAATTTAGTGTATAAAATATTTCAATCAGAAAATAAAACAACTGTAGCAAGGGCTCAAATAACTTTTAGTTCTGTGCTATAGAACAGAATGTAGTAATTGGAAAATGAGACAGAAAAAGATTTTTAACATCAATGGTACTGATTCAAGAACATTTATTCACTGTCTATAAGAGTCGAGCCGAGGTGGCGCAGTGGTTAGAGTGCAGTACTGCAGGCTACTTCAGCTGACTGTTCAGCAGTTCAGCGGTTCAAATCTCACCGGCTCAAGGTTGACTCAGCCTTCCATCCTTCTGAGGTGGGTAAAATGAGGACCCAGATTGTTGGGGGCAATATGCTGACTCTGTGAACCGCTTAGAGAGTGCTGTAAAGCACTGTAAAGCGGTATATAAGTCTAAGTGCTATTGCTATTGCTATAAAAATGAGACCATTGTTTTTGCCTTGATTTTTATAGTACCATTATATTTAGTATTTGTTTAAAAAAGCTCAATATATTAAGTATAGAACGCTTACAGTATGATCTTATATCCTGATTTTTTAAACAGTTTTGGGAGAAAGTGTATATTACTATGAGATTAAGAGTGCAAACTAGGCTGTGAGAAAAAGGGAACAAGTCAGATGATCAAATTAAATTAGCTTGCAGACAAAATTATATGACATCATTGCCTGCCTTCAGCCAAAAAAGGAAGCAAATTATTATTTAAAGAGTAAACATTTAGAAGGTTTATGTGTGTACGTGTGAGTACACGTACAGTACATGTACATGTACAGTATGTGTGCATATATATACCCATATATACCCATATATACACAGTGTGTGTATTGCTTATCTTAATATATTAACTGAGTTCTGCAAGACATTTATACTACAATAGAAACAATACTCTTGTGAACTATGTTCTCTTATTAATATCTGAAATTACTGTAACTATAGTTTGGAGTTGTTATTTTAACAAATATCTTGTTTCTTAAGAAGCAGAAATACATTATTTTGTTTCTATTTTAGACAAGAACATGTACAAGTCTGTAGATAATACATATAGTAGACTATACATATAAAATATGTTTTTAAATTACATCTTTGATAGGATTCTTAGAAACTCCCCACTAGGAAATTATACTGTCTTTTGGCCATTACTGATGAGATATAAAAGTTATTATATAGTTGAATAATACTAGAACCTAGACATTGTAAGTCACAAAGAACCTAGACATTGTAAGTCACAAAGAAATAAGTCATATAATTCATCCTTTCATTAATTATTTTGTTATTGTTATTTAAACAACATATTTTAACACTGAAGTACTTAGGTTATTTCCATTATGAAACATAACCCAAAATGTCATAGTGCAATACTTTACATAATAGAAATCTGCAATTAGATCATAATGATCTTTCTGATTTTTGATCATGAAAGATTATGCTTTTATTCTATCCATGCATCTGCCATGTACACCTACCTATTTTAGTCTTAAAATGATATTAATATATTAAAAAAATAGTACCTTGAACTGTTAAAGTTGCTGATGCTTCTGCTTTTCCAACCATATTTTCTGCAACACAAGTATAAGAACCCATGTCTCCTGCCATAACTTTACGGATTTTCAAGGTGTGGTCATCACGTATTTCATATCTAAACAAACAAAAAGTTTGAAATAGATTAGGTTCACTTGATAGTTCATTTATTTATTTATTTGACTAATTTATATAATCACCCATTTCACAAAACAAGCAACTCTGGGTGGCCTAGGAGAACAGAAGAGAATTCTGTAAAGCTAGATTGTTATATTTTTTAAAATATATATGTTATTGGCACTGGTGTTTCTAATTAAAATTATAATAGATCTGTAAGCTATATAATTACAATGCATATATATTATTTCATATAACACATTAACATCCTATCATAAAAATTGTAGAGTCAATATAAATAGAAAAGTGAACTCAATGGTGCCAATCACCAATTTCCTGCTCCTCTGTTCAGAAACCTAACCTGAATCCTAGCTTAGTTTCTGGTTTTCCAAATTAATATAAAGCTGGATGAGAACACTTTATACATTTATATTATACATTTCATCATTATAGAATTACAGGGTTGAAAAACAATTTGGAGATCTTTTAATTCAATTTTCTGTCCAGAAAACTGATATCATGTACCCCATTAGCTTTCTCATATTTAAGTTAAACATACCCAGATCCTTTAATAATTATTAAAGGCACAGTGTGCAGTATTGCAGGCTAATTCTGCATACTGCCAGGAGTTCGATCCTGTTTGACTCAAGGTTGACTCAGCCTTCCATCCTTCCGAAGTCAGTAAAGGAGGAGCCAGATTGTTGGAGGCAATATGCTGACAATGTAAAGCACTTGGAGAGTGATGTAAAGCACTATGAAATGGTATATATGTGCTACTGCTATTTGTAGAATTTAGCTCCAAGCCCCTCACATGTCTGCTGCTGTTTTCTTTTGTATATCTCTATACTCTTTTATAGACAGAGCCCTCAAATTAGGACCATAATTGCACTCAGAATTACGGTCATAAGTTGTGATCATAAGTAGAGGCATCATGTGACCAGACCTGATTTATTTATTTATTTTGACAGTTTTGGTTAAGCAGGCACAGTGGTCATCAAGTGAACATGGTAGATATTAAATGAACATGGCAGTTGTTAAGTGAACATGGTGGTTGCTAAGCACATGTGACAGTTACTAAGCCAGTCAATTTTCCCCAATGGGTAGTTCTGAAACTGAAAATAAACACCAGAAAAAAGCAAAAAACATAGCAAATCATGGTCACATGATCATGAGACACTACAAATGGCATAAAGGTAAGTCAGTTCCCAATTGCTCAAAATGCAATCAAATGACTGTGAAGGGGGGTACATCCATCATAACTTCAAAAATGAATAATAGATAGTTTGTGTGTGTGGGGGGGGGTGTTCATCATGCCTTTGAATGGTTATTAAGTAACCAGTTGTAAGTGAAGGACTACCTGTATTTCTTAAGACTAAAACATATAGCTGTTTGTTATATATTCTATCAATTAAGCGGATAGAACATTAACAGGTGAGAAGACTGCAAGAATAAAATAGGAGTTAGTTGCTCTTTTCTGGAAACATGTCCCTGTCTCCTATCCAATTTTATGCATTCATATCCATTGCTTTAGGAAAAAATTTAAAAATGTCATTATCCAAAGAACACTGAACTAACATATCAGTTTCCAATTATAGTAATTAATAATATTAAGATGAGTTACAACTCAGAATAAAGGCCTATTTAATCCAGAACTATTTCCTCAATAATAGACTGTGTGTCTAAAGTAAATACACCAACACGTTAGTATCTGCAGTTGAATATTATAAACAGGTATCATGACTAAGAGTTGCTGTTATCTTAACCGTTTAATAAGTTTAAAATTGATAAATCAGTTTGAAAGCAAATCCCCTAAGACCTTTACACTGTCACGATATTTTTGATACATCAGGTTTATATTTCAACCACCTCTAAAATTCAAGAACACAGCATATTGTACAACTTTTTTCAAAATATTATTGAACTGCACCTTGATTTAGGTAGTTCTCCATCATCCTTTCGCCATCTTACTGTTGGCACTGGATCTCCACGTGCTTCACAATTAAACTCTGCACTGTCCTCTACGGTTACTGCTAAATTACTTGGTCTCTTTACAAATGATGGTCTTTCTAAAGAAAACAAATGATAACTAGATATTAGCCTGCAAGAACATGATACTAGCAAGTCCCAAGAGTGGCTTGAACACTGCATAGACATTCAAGAACCTGAAACATGCTAGGACCTAGACAATTTACAGAAAAACATGGCAGAGCATCAGAAAATTGATCTGAACAAATGAAACAATTAAGATTTATAATTATGTTATTTAAATGCCCACAAAAATCTCGAAGATTTTTGCAAACCCCTGAACTTACAATCTATCTCCTGCTTGTTAATTCTTCATGTTATAAGGAAAGTAAAACAAAACAAAAACTAAATTCCTTTGTGAAAAAGATAAAGATTCACTTTGGAGAAAGAAAATTAAGAGATAGAACAAAGACACATTTCAGTACACTGAAACTCAATTCTGAAATGAAAATATCATGGTGAGATATTCAGTGCTTCAGATATGAAGGCAAAAAGATTCTTTCATGGGAAGTATTTCTAGGAAAATATGTATTAGAAGGAGATGTTGCCTGCATGTGCATGCCCATCTAGAAATGCATAATAACATAAGGACCGCCCTAATGGATTGGATCCCTGGTCTGTCCAGTACAACATTCTGTTCCTACAATAGCCAACTAACTGCATAAGGAACTAAGTCACATCTTGTTGGTACCTCCTTAACTCTATTGCATGCAACTTCAAATCTCAATCAACAAATGCTCTGTCTTACACATTGGCAAAAAGAATCAGAACACAAAATACAAGCTTGGAGGACACGACCTTGTAGACGACCCTCATTCTGTCAAGGATCTTGGAGTACTGATATCTAATGATCTAAGTGCCAAAGCCCACTGTAACAACATTGCCAAAAAGGCACTAAGAGTAGTCAACTTAATCCTGCGTAGCTTCTTCTCTGGCAACATTACACTGCTAACTAGAGCATACAAAACGTTTGCTAGACCAATTCTCGAATACAGCTCACCTGTCTGGAACCCGCACTGCATATCGGATATTAATACAATTGAGAGAGTCCAAAAATATTTCACGAGAAGAGTCCTCCACTCCTCCACTTGCAACAGAATACCTTATTCCACAAGACTTGNTTTTAAAGGTATTGTATGTAATGTGTATATGTAGTGTATGTAATGTAAACCGCTCCAAACTCGACTGCAGAAAATACTACTTCAGCAACAGAGTGATCAATGCCTGGAATTCACTACCTGACTCTGTGGTTTCTTCCCCAAACCCAAAAAACTTTAACCTTAGACTGTCTACTGTCGACCTCACCCCATTCCTAAGAGGTCTGTAAGGGGCGTGCATAAGCGCACCAGCGTGCCTACCGTCCCTGTCCTACTGTCCTATTGTCCTCATCTATCTGTATTCACTTTGATTATGTTTATGTTTATACCTATACCTGCTATCTTGTACATGTTTGACAAACAAATAAATAAATAAATAAATAAATGTGGCCATCATGCAAACTCAGGGAAAGACAACTCTTTTAAGGAAGTACTGACAGATGTGATAAATAACTTCCTCCTGCTCCAAGGTACTTTTCTTCTTTTGATGTGAAGCACTGCACGTCCTTAATATATGATTCTTACATCTTTGAATTATAATGTCCACTTTGCTCTAGATCAGGGGTGTCAAACTCAAGGCCCACGGGCCGGATCCGGCCCGCGTTGTGGTTGGATCCGGCCTGCGGGGCTGTCCTGGAAAATGTAAGGGGCCGGCCCGTGTCGCTTTAGCCCGGTCTACCCAATGCGAAGAGGAAACATTGGGCCAGTGTGGTTTCGGCCCGGTCTACCCAATGCGAAGAAGAAACATTGGCCAGCGTGGCTTTGGCCCGGTCTACCCAATGCAAAGAGGAAACTTCGGGCCAGCGTGGCTTCGGCCCGGTCTACCCAATGCAAAGAGGAAACATCGGGCCAGCGTGGCTTCGGCCCGATCTACCCAGTGCAAAGAGGAAACATGCCAGCAGTTTGGGGAGTGGTGTCAAGATGGCCATGCCCACCCAGTCAGCCACACCCAGTCAACCACGCCCAGTGAGTGGTATCAAGCTCACCATGCCCACCCAGTTGGCCACACCCACCCAGTCGGTCGCGCACCCCCAGCCCCTCCGAGGTCAACCACAGCCCTGATATGGCCCTCAATGAAATTGAGTTTGACACCCCTGCTCTAGGTAATTGAACTCCTGGAAAGTAATATATATAGTCTGGGATAATCAGCACTGTCATGTTTAAGTTCAGTCTTTCAGGTGCAGTTCCTAGCTGAAATATGAGATTTATTTCTCATAATCATCTGCATTTTGTAGTTTTAAAGCTAAATTATTTATAGCCTTATGTATAGCTATATTTCTTATCGTTTCTCTTTGAAGACATTGCAGACACAACATGTTTTAGTCATTCCTTATTTTTTTGTAGCTGTTATAATATTTATCAGGATAAAATGCAACTTATTTATTATTGTGGGAAGGGTACATGATTTTTCTCTGAAAGTTCAGGGCAGGACGCACAGGAATCCAGTTGGAATATTGCAACATGTTCTGTATGGGACTGCTGTTGAGGCATATTTGAAAGCTTCAGCTGGTTCAGAATACAATGGCACATGCAATTTTGAATACATTGCAGTATGTCCATGTACTGGCTTCCAGTAGACCACTGGTATTGTTCATCTTTGAAGATCTATGTGGCATGGAACCAGGTTACTTGCGGGATTAATTTGTTGCAGGACTGGTTTCTCCCTCACTCTCCATATCTGGCAGAAAGGCCATGCTTGGGCACTATAGTTTAATAGTGGCATTAGCAATAATTCTTAAACAAAAAACAAAACAAAAAACCTTTACCAAGAACAGTTAATTCTGCTACTTCACTTTCTCTTTCTCCAACCATATTTGTTCCAACACAGACATATTTCCCTGCATCATTTTTTCTGGTATAGGTGATCATCAGCTTCCCTCCTCTGATCTAAAATAAAAATGATAAGTATTAATAATGCCTTCATAAAACATGAGCAAATAAATTAAAATATTTGCATACAACATAATTACAAATATAAACTAACTCATAAAAGAAAACACATTTAAAAAAAAACACCTGATAGTTTATTTAAATGGACAAAACAATTTTTAAAAATATTGATTTAAAAATAAATGTACATGTGTGGGAGTTTCCCCCTCCCCCCAAATGTGTGATAATAGATTTTGATGATCAAGCTGTGAAATTCAAATAATTAAACTTTTTGTTTCTTATATAATATGACAAATAATCAGATATTTTCAATGTAGGGATTATAGATAAAGATGTCCTGAATGTATATTTCACTAAAGGTGATACTTCTATATAGCTTCTTGGCATGTTATGGAGCTAGACTGCCTTCATGTTCTTTCAGTTTGTTTTCTCTCTGTCTATTTTGGGATTTTTCTGCCAATATCCCAAACAAAAAGAAATCTACTCTGAATTGTTTTAGTTTTGTTTTTTTTGTTAAACTAAGGTTGGTTAGGTGCTACTAACCAGGTGATTATCAGCTTCAAAAGTCTATATAGGAAAAACTTTTCTCTAAATAGTCAATGTTCTCTAGAAATACTATGGAATACTATACTATAAATTCATCAGAATGCCAGTGGTTATTCTATAAGCATTCTATGAAGCTAGTTTATCTTCTGTAATGAGCAAAAATAAATCAGTCTTACAATATCTGAAAATATATGCCAAATGCTCAGTTATAATTTCCAGTTATTGGTAAATATACTAACAGTACCACTGACAGATCAAGATATGAGCATGAATTGGTCAATTAAATACAAGTTATAACAAAATGACAAATTTTACAATACTTAACTGGAAGATTCTTCTCTGTTTGATGGGAATATTTAAGCATAGCAAACAAAAATAGAAGTAATATAAATATATCAATAGACGTTAACAAATCATATACACCTCTCTAGACCTGTTATGAGAAAAATATGAATCATAACCATTAAATGTGTTTATGTTCAAAAGTGGTTTGCCTCCTAATAGCAAATGTTGAAGAAAAATAATAGTTTCCTACTCTATTTGTACAATTTTGTTTAAAGGGTTATTTACTTGCTTTCATATTTCTGAATTTTTGCCTGACTTTCCTAATATAATCAGGACTTCACATGGGTGCTACTGATACATAAAAAGACTGAACGACATTGAACTCAGAAGATGATTATTTAATTTATCTAATAAACAAAGCAATCTCACTTGTGATTTGCCTATATGAAAAAGAAATCACTGTTGTAATTCAACACTATAGTAAATTACAATACTATTAAGCTATAGTAACTACAATCAAATGTTTCCTATAATTATAGAACAATCTCTCATAGGGTATATATTTGGCCCATTCCTCCCAAGCAATTGCTTCAATGCAATAAGATTCGAAGGTTTTCTACCATGAAATGTTTACTTAGGATCCTGTTCTGACCTAGGCTTCCTTAGAAAGCATGAAGCAGAGTCTTAGTCCCGGCAAAACCTCTTTTATTTACACGACTGTGAATTCCTTTCATTCACAGTCCAAGGCTTGGCAAACAGTCTTTCAGAGTAATATTTATCAACACCAACCTTATCTCACTTGGAACGCTGCCAGAGAACTAGTTTCCAAACGCAGGGCAAGGCAAAACTTCAGCTGTTCGTCTGCTTCACTGATGTCTGACTCCAAAGGCAACTGATAACTGTCAGACTGCCCTGGCCCCATCTCTGCCTCCGACGCAGAGCACTCGTCAGAGCCTTCCCCAGACTCCAGGACTGGCCCATGTTCCTCCCCAACCTCCTCACTGTCCGAATCTGCTGCCAGCTTTGCTGGCTGCTGGCGGGCCACAACAGATCCAGCTCATAATATTTCTATGAGATTTAGTTCAGGACTTCAATTTCGGCCAATTCAAAACATCAAATTTTTCTTTATATCTATTCTTTTAAAATAAATCTCCATTCACTAGTACAGTTGACATTGCTGTCTTACTGTATGACCCAGTTATTTAAACTTGACCTGATTTTATTCTGGATAACTTTTTGAAGAGTTCTGAGATCCTTCAATAATAACTGCTTGTCAGATCCCGAGACAATAAAGTATCCCTAAACTATTCCACAACCAGCTTCATGGTTTATTGTTAGCTCTTATTATGAGGTTCTTAGCATGTAATGCACTACTTCATTTCTTGCAGACATAACAGCACTGATATTGCCTGAAAATTCCTGCTTTTGACTCATCTTTTGGGAAAACTTTCTTCTATAATCCTGATGATGAAGCCAAGACCAATGACAAAGAGAAAGAGATCTGAAGATCATCTGGATTGATTTTCACAAGATAGACTCTCTTAAGAAGATTAAAAGCTTCAGTGGCCAAAGTTTATCCATTTTAGTAAAATGTCTGCCTGCACTTCAGTAGAACCTCAGAACTTTAGAAATGATTCTGTAATCTTTTCAGATCAGATAGATAGGCATCACAGATTTTTCTGTATAGATCTTAATATTTTTTCTTTATAACTCAGCATGCCATGCTTTAAAATCTGTGTAGTAAGAAATGCAATAAGAGTGAACATTTGTAAGATTGGCACAGAGAAACCAGGATTAGCCCAAATTAATTCTAACAGTTAGTGAAATCTGACACAACTGATGCTTTAAATGGACTGACCTGAACTAGATGGAAATAAATTATTCTACTTTGGCACATTAAATGTTGACCAACTTTGTTTATGAAATAAAACAATCACTTGATTTTACTACTTTGATAAAAGGAATTTGATTCAGACTCATTTTATCTATTAGTAAGATCCACTTCAAACTCTTAAAACACCAAGCGTAGAGATAAATAAAATTTTACTACAAAAAATTGAAAAGGAGCACATACTCTAATTGCTTTGAGCAATGACTGGCTTCTGTAAATATCCATCTTGCTGGCCCTGATTATCTTCAATCTAATCCAAAAGAACTACTCTCCCCCCCTCTCTTCAGTCATGTGAAAAAGTAAGTATACTCTCTTTGAGTTCCATGGCTTTATCAGGACATAGTAAAAATCATGTGGTCCTTAGCAGTTCAAAGAGCTCTGACTATTAGGATTCAAAAAAAGTGCTTTCTCTGCTGCAGCGCCCATCTTTTGGAACATTCTACCCTCTAGGGTAAGATCTGTCACCACTCTCCTATCTTCTGTAGGAACCTGAAAACCTGGCTCTGCTGGTTGGCCTGGGGACCCAATGGGAGAGTTCCAAACTGGAGATGGCTGCTGGATTGATGGCAGGCTCCACCTCCTCCCTCGCTCTCCGCTCTCTGCTGTCCACCTGTTTGTCTTTTGTTACAAGATTAGTATATTATCACTTTCTTTTTCATTGTTTATTTTATTCCTCTATTATTTTACTTCTGTTTGTTAACCCTTCTTTTCATTTCCTCCTTTTAACTGTTGTATGCCAACTAGAGTAGCCCCATTGCAAAGAACGCAGCAAATAAATTTAACAAATAAAAAATAATAACTTAATGTGTATTTTAAAATAGATAAATATAATTATCTTATTCCCCACTTGCCAAAATTTAATTATGGCTATCAGAAAAAGATTAAAATTAATCAATAAGAATCAATGTGCACTGATGATGTTACCTAGTTTGGTAATGAAATGTCTTAAGAAGACAACCAAGCTCAGAGAGCAACCAAGGGCCTGACTAATCAATAAGAACATTGCTAAATATGTCACTGGATGAAAGAGGATATTAACAGGTATATAAAATAGTCAAGTTTCTAGAGAAGAATTATTCTGTGAAAATGAATAATGGTGAGGGAGAGTGGGAGGGAGAAGGAAAGGGAGAGAGAGGGAGAGAGAGAATATACATATAATGGAAGAAGTAAATAGTCTACTGGACTACTCAAAACATTTAGAAAATGTTGGCTCTCATTGTTTCAGTTCTGGAGATGTAATAAATTAAAGCAACTTTGGTGCATATGTTATAGATCCACGTAATTCATTAATGTTACACATTATTGTTATGGTGAACAGGCATTTTTAAGGCAATTAAGAATGAAAAAATGGTTTCTTGAGGACATAGCACACTAGACGTTCCTTTCATTTATTCAAGTATGCATTGATTATTGCATGAAAAATATAAAAAGTGATAATTAAAAATTTAAAAATCACTAAAAATTTAAAATATATAAACCCCATGGACAGAGTAAAAGATCAACTAAGCGAGCTAAGAACACCTCCAGTTCTCTGAGACTTCCAGGTCTTGTGACACAACCGGGTCCTTAGGATTTTTAAAATAATAATGGGGATAGAGCCAATCTGACCTTGGAGGGAGAAGTTACATAGGGTGTGTGCCACAGTAGAGAAGGCCCACCTCCTAGGACCAACCAAGTAGTTCCCGGCAGATGTTACTTCCAGAGTGAATTACTTCCCAGCTAATAAGACAATGCTTAAATTAAGTCATATGGATTTACCCACTTACAGTGTTATTCTGAGTAAATATAAGTGATTTTTATCCAATAGGTGCTCAGAATATTCCTGAGAGCAATCATTTCCATGATATCCTCTTCCTAGCAAAAAAACATGTTATCCGAAACATAATTGGTTATATTTTTAAACTCACACTGTAATCCCTAATGTGGGCCCTTACACTGAAATATGGAGCTTCAGTTCATTTTTTAAAATAAATGAACAAATGTAATGTTTTTTTATTCATTTGTTTAATTATTCATTTTATGCACTTTTAGGACTTGTGTGAAGAACAATTCACATTTTCTATTTATGCAGAAATATTGAGGGTTATAAATATAATAAGGTTTCACAGATGTTTAAATAAAACTGTACCTGTTTTATTAACATATGTTGTTTGTTTGCTGTTCTTCTCCAGTTCAGATTGCTGCTATAAAATTTGGAGAGCAAACAAATTAAATGAAATCTGATAATGATGGTTGTCAGGTGAAGTTAAATCTGATTACAAAACTGTACTGTAGCATATTCTTAAATAGGCCATCATTAAACTATAGTTTGGTCCTAAAGACTTTACTCCAGGATTCTATCTTGGTTCGATATTAGTGATCATGTTTATTTCTTATACCTTCAAACATGCTAAGCAATATCAAGGGTATATTCGAGGAAGACTGTGACGTGAGTACAGGATAATATTTTGAGTTGGATTATTTAGAAAACAGAAAACCAAATGCATGAACTATTTTAATTCTGAAAGTATCAATTTCCTTAGTTGCTATGTTCATGGCTCCATGTGAAAGTGACTTGTAATATTTAACTTAACCTGTATTAAGTGTTTCACAAAATGATTCTGAAGAGTCTTAAAATGCTTAACTTTGTTTTGTTGATTTAAAAACACTGTTAAACTTGTAAATAATTTTGTGTGTGAATTATGAAGGATCTTGATTTTAATTTGGGAGTACATAAAGTCTTGATTTAATGGACCTTGATTTATTTAACAGATAAAATTTGCTGAACAAAAGATGTGCCATGTTTTGTTAAGGAGATGTTAAGGGAAAACAGGGAAGAGAATATCAAGGCCGATAAGCTAAAGGACAAATGTACTTAGATATCAGTGGTGGCAGCTGATAGGATACAGAGAAAATCAAGGTTGGTTGGGCCAGTATGATTTACAACATTGGAATATTGGTTGTAATAGTAGCAGGAAGAGAGGAGAAGAGAAGGAAGGTCCTGGGAAGATTGCAGGGTGATCAACCGCTGGGGTATGCTATATTAGGAAATGTTGAAAAAAGGATGGCAGAGAGAAAAAAATATGTAGCAGTCTTACACTAGTCATTCTTAGGATACTTAGTTTAATGGCCTTTTGGTTTTAATATATTCTGCTTCTTCATTAGTCTATTAAATTATGAAATTACTGTATATATAATTGATTTCATAATATATGTAATTGTTTGGAGTTGCCTTTTCTCATACAATAATATAAAGCAGCCGCATAAGGTTTAATGTAATTTTTAAGGGTGATTTTTTTAGAATGTATTTTCATTGTCTGAATATCTGCACAGAAAGTCTTTTCCACTTAATTCAGTTCCAAATGCATTTTATGTGAAAGGACATACAAAACATACATTGGAAAGATGAAATGCACATGATCTATTAAATGTCATATTGTGCTTTACACAATTACTGAATTACCTATTGTTGGTGGGACAATACACTTCTATATAAAAAAGTATGATACAATGTATCCTTGTAAAATCTTATGACATATATAAAATATAAACCAAAAATAATATATTTCAAATCATGTATCAGTTTAAGAGTTGATTCACAAAACAGTGATTCAGATTTATACTAGGCAACAAATCTTTGCCTAAAATGGAATCTGTCATCCCCTATTCTTATGAATCATCATCAGCTGGAAAGGAGACAAGTTGAGGCAATTACTAGATTTGATGTTTTAGAGTCAACTTGTAATATTGCTGCTCATAATTGTATTCCTGCACTCATGGGAATTCAATTCAGAGAAATGTTGCAGCTGCTTAACTTACAGAATTCTATCACCTTCATGTCAAATTTAGAGGACAGAAAAACGGAGATTATTTCCCAGTTGTACTGTGAGGAGGATATTCGAAGGTTGTTGCTCCTGATTAGTCTGGGTCTTATGATCATAGCCAAAGAATAAGTTTGTTTCAGTGTTAACTGGAAACCTTCTTCATTTAATGGGAATGCAGTACAGGAGATTATATATTCCATTACAGTTCTATCTTATAGGCCTATGTCCTGTCTTCAAGCTCTCTTGCCTCTTTGGAAATCTTAATTCCTTGTCTGTTTGCTCTCTGATCTTTGCTAGTAAGAAAACCTTGCTTATCTTCATTGGACCAGGGCTTTGCTTTCTAATAGCAGTATCAGTGCCTCTACCAATTTGTGATCTTACATCGTTAACAACTTGGCTAAAGCGTTGATAGCCACAACATTAAAATAGTCTCTTTCTGTCTTGTAAAATATTATTCACAGTCATAGATCAATGCTTGGGGCTTGCAAGAAAGCCAGAGGAATTTGATTAGCTAGATGAAAAAGTCTAGTTTCACATGGAATTATCCAATTTGAACCAAAATGAATATGTTAAACAAGAAAAAGGACCATTGAAACCAGCTGAAATATATTTGCTTGCAGAAACTTTTCCCTGCTTAAACAAACAAACAAACAAAATCAGAAAAGTATTCTGTGCAAATTAAAGCTAACTGACAATCATGAGGGTCAGCTCTCCGCATGATGATCTATTTGTAGACATCTTCAAAAGCTGAGAAACAGAGGTACTACCAGAGATTACTCATTGAAAATGATGGGAAGGGCTTTCCTATGCTTAGGAAGATGCTGAAGAAGGAATCCTGCTCTAAAACTTTATTTATACAGTACCTAACCCAACTGTATCTCAAAGGTTACAAAAGGCATAGGTTAATGTACTTAACTTTCTCTGGTGGACTTCAACTACTATAATTATTATAGTAATATAATAATTAAGATAATTACGTATCTGAAAATAGGAATACAAGATTACTAACACTGGAGGGTCATGATTTGCAATTGGGATGGCATGCCTTTTTATCGTACGAGAAGGGTGAGATACATAGCTATTTCCAGAGGCACTACATTAGGAAGGCATTACTACTAGTATGGACCAAAATTAAAGAGCAACATTACCTGAAAATACCAGTTTGGTTATCTACAATGGAGGCGTTGATACACCCAAATGTCATAAATATGGAAAAAATCATAAGATATAAGGACATACTAAATGAAAGGGGAGAACTAAAAACTAAACAAGAACTAAATAGATTAGGGATTAATCTATCATGGTGGCCACAATTACAGATACAATCCAGATATGAAAAAGATAGGAAGGCGTATGGGTTTTATAAAGAACCAAATGAACTAGATCAGATGCTAATGGGAACAGATGAAAAATTAATTAAGAGGATATATATCGGTAATTATTTAGTAACCATTAAATTGGAGGAAGAACAAGTAAAAGAAACTATGATAATTTTGGCTAAGAATTTTGGCTATACAATCGAATTAGACAAATGGCAGAAATTATGGAATAGAAACTACAGGCTTACAATGTCAACAGCGTATAAAGAAAATCTCTATAAAATGTTTTATAGAAGGCACTTGTCACCTGCAAGAATAACAATATGTACAAAGATAAATCTGTCAAATGTTGGAAATGTAACCAAATACCAAGTTCATATGATCACATGTGGTGGACGTGTCCCAAAGCAAAAAAATATTGGAAGAAAATTTGCATATGGCTGGAAGCTATGATAAAACAACACATAGACTTGAAACCTGTGATATTCCTGCTGGGCATGCTACCAGAAAATTATAATAAAGGTAATAGATATTTAATTCTACATATTTTAACAGCAGCCAGGATTGTATACGCTCAATACTGGAAAAATGAAGAAACCCCCCCAGATGAGAATATAATCAAAAAAATACTGGGATGTGCAGAAATGCATAGGTTAACACTAAAAATAAAAGAAAAAGAAGATTCTGAATATTTTATGACATGGGAAGTTTTTTACAAATGGCTAGTCGATAGATACAGAGGTCAGATGGGTGGATTTATGTGAAAATATGGATTATATGAGAAAGAAAAATTGATTAGTAAACACTTTGATGGTTATATAATTGAGGTCAACATGGAAAATAGTATACTTTATAACAATGATTGATATTATCTACTATAGGTTTGTATGATATGATCACAATCATTATGATGATGTTTAACTTTCAACACTTTTGTAACCCACTGTTCAATTTAGAGATGGAATTTGTGATATAAAAAAAATAAAAAAAATAATGCATCATTTAAAATTTAATCTAAGCAAAATTAATTTTAAAGAATATCAGTACATAAAAATTCATTTAATATATTTCTTCAAACTGAAGCATTCTGAAATACTATATTAACTCTCTCTTACAGACTTCAGTGGAAAAAAAAATGACATTCTTATGCCTTTCTGTCTTCCATTAACTTCTTAAAATTGCTTCCACTTGCAAATGAAACTATGTCAGCTTGCTTACCAAATCCGCAAACCATATAAATTGTGACAGAAAGCATCTACTTTTTTGGCTTCTCTTGAAAAGGAGACTTGGATAGTGTCCAACATATTGCATGTCAGTTTGCTGCTTTTTATATGCTTACTATCTGTATGTGGCACAGTTCCAAAAAAAGGTTATTTAACTATTCAGTAGAAGAAACCAGATACTTGAAATATACATTATTTTAAAAGTGCTTTGCTTCAATTAAACTTTTAATATGACCAGAAGCCATATAGGCATTTATGAAGTGCAAAGTTATTAAGGAAAAATGTGAAATAAGCAAAATGTAAAATTACAAGACTAGGAAAAAATAACACCAACAAGGCTAGGATTATACACATCTGTACATATTCATGAAGATTTTTCTTTTTAAAAAATTCAGGGCTATAATCTGGTAAAATCTATTACTCATCTTTAGATTACAGATCTGTATTCTGTATTGAATTAATGATACATAACTTTCAAATTTATTTTAATTGTTTAAGTTTAACAAAAATGATTGAGAAATTTAATTATTTTCAGCTATTTGGCACTTGGCTATTTTAAAGAAGTGTTGTACTCTTTCTCCTATGCATTCCAAAAACACTGATTGTGTCTCTGTGAATTTAGCTAAACACTATTTTTTAGCATAATAATCTTTCCATTCCCCACCATCCACTCAGAGCTGAAGAAGCTTCTTGGATGAGAAGCAAAACGTCTTCAAAGAAAAACAAGAAAGTCCAGTTGCCTCTTGAAAAAGCACCTTTGGGATGACATTCCCAAATGGAAAGAAAATGAAACAAAACAGCAAATATTGGTTTCTAATTACTGTAAAAGTCTGATGGCACTTTAAAAGATTTGTCATTTAAAAAAAAAAGAACATACATAAAAACACACACAAAAGTAAACAGTAAATACTTTATTTCTGTCAATATACTTGTTTCTTTTTGAAAAAGAAGGTTCAGGAATATTGTTCCATCAATTCTTTAATCATTTGAGGTAAAAAGGTTTCACAGGCCAAAGAAAATCAGTAATATTAAATCATTTTAGCTTATGACTCTTGGCAACTATTTGCAAAATATAAACAACTAAAAATAGCATATTTCATAGTTTTTTAAGCAACTATTACACTATTTTCATAATCTCAGTTAATTTCTACTATATAAAATTTGTAAATTATAAATACACGGAAATCACATGGAAATCATCCTTGAACCCCAAAGCTTGATGAATTATAAAAATCATAAAAATTATAAAATTATAAAAAATAAAAATTATAAAAAGAATGACGTATCTGTTGCAAATGAAATAATATAATAAACATGACATTCATATGTTTATTTAAATCTTACTGAAGAATGAAATTGCACATAGTCCTTACTTATTAACTGCAATAGGAGCCAGAAACTTCATCACTAAGGGCATGATTATTAAGTCATGTGACCCTGCCAACTTACATTCTGGCTGTAGTAAGTAAATTACCAAGGATTATTAAATGCAATGACATATGACTTCCTGTCAATTTCTGCATTGACTTTGCTCATCAAAAGCTGGCAGTGAAGTTTGGAAATGGTGATCACATGAACCAGGAAGCAGATCCACTCATAAAGGCTCCAAGTCAGTAACTTTATTATCTACTACCTATAATACAAAAATCTTCTCGGACTGTTTACCTTCTCTTGGGAACAACCAAATAGGTTTCCATGGAACTTGCGGGTGGATTTGTCAGGGTTATGCCTCTTGCAGCTTATTCAAAGACTCAAAGCTAGTTCCCCGCTTGACCCCTCCCCCCCAACTGGCTGGATGTTTCCCAACCAGTAGATTTTTATCTTTCACTGAATGAAAGATAAAATGAATGAATGAAGTAGGGAGTGGAAGTAGTATGATAAAAGAACAATAATAATAATGATACTATAGGAGAAGGACAGACGTAAATTTTCAGAATGCTTATTGTAAACAATCTGTAACTAGCATGATACAAGGGTCCACAACCTTCAATTAACTTTATTCTCCTTTCTGGAGAATTTTATTTATTTATTTTTGAAGAAAGAAGAGTATAATATAGGACTGTAAAAGCAGGGGTGAAATCCAGCAGGTTCTGGAGAACCGGTAGCAGAAATTTTGAGTAGTTCGGAGAACCGGTAGTGGAAATTTTGAGTAGTTCGGAGAACTGGCAAATACCAGCTCTGGCTGGCCCCAGAGTGGGGTGGGAATGGAGATTTTGCAATATTCTTCCCCCAGGAGTGGGGAGGGAATGGGGATTTTGCAGTATCCTTCCCCTGCCACGCCCACCAAGCCACGCCCAAGCCACACCATGCCCATCAAGCCACACCCACAGAACCGGTGGTAAAAAAAATTGGATTTCATCACTGTGTAAAAGCCATTTATCACTATTTTATTTAGTTTTAATTAAAACTGGTAAAATCAGATGTAACTGATCCAATTCATGTTTGCACAATGGGGCAAATAATACATGGCTAAATAAGCAACTATATTTTAGTTATTGTAGTTGTTTTTAAAGGAAAAAGCTTACTGTAATTCTTTCATCTCTATCATCCAAAGGAGATCCATCCTTTTTCCATGAAATTGTAGGTTCAGGATGACCTCGAGGAGGTTGGCATTCCATCACAGCTGGCTCACCTACCGCTACCATAACATCTGAAGGGTTTTGTCTGAAGTCATCTCGCAGTACTGTAAAGACAAATGGAAAGGGGAGGGGGAACACGAGAGAATAAATTAAAAAAATAGTTATTAATCAGCAATGTGTAAGCAGCTTCAAGTATTCGCAATGTAAAAGATGTAGCATTGGCGTTAGATTTAGATTTTGAGTTGCACCAGGACTGGATTGCATTATGGCATTACAATAAACACATAATTTATTTTAATCTCTGCAGTCCACTGCTTCTCTTACAGTAATATGGTAAAAAACAACAACCAACTAATGGAATGCCACTTTCCAAATGTTTTCAGTGATCACACAGTAGATCTGGGAAATGCTGAGAAATCATTTTCTCAGAAAGTGACTCAAAATATGCAAGAGCGTTCAAGGAGCACTTGGTTGCCAGTAAGCCACATCTTGATTCAAGAATTATGCATTTATAGCAAAAAGCTTTCGTCAGCAGTGATATGAATTTAACAGGGATTGTTTTTTTAAAAACATACAACTATTTCGATTAAGTACAAAGCACTGAAAAGCCTGAATGCTATACAATATCAGGTTCACAAAGCTCCAAAATATTAGTTAGATACTTTGTATTATTATTACTATTTTATTTTTTTCTCTGTAAAGTTCTAATATTTTTTCTTCCATCCAATTGTTTACGATTCTCAGAATACAATCACCTTAATTAACGAAGAGAGAAACTAATGAAGTGCAAATAAAAATAAAATACAATCAGAATTGCAATTTGCTATTTGCACTAAATTTAATGTGGATTTTAATAAGAGTATCTTTTGTTATGGTCACTGTCATGATACTAGTTGTTTCATTGTTGTATGATAAAATACATTAAACATCCCAAAAGTTTGATGAATTTTAAATTTAAATTTATTCAAGTTTCTATTTAAGATTTCCCCCCACTATTTCTACTAAAAGGCAGATCTTTGGGGTAACCAGAATCTATAACTAAATATAGTCATTTCTCTGAAAATTAGCACACAATTTCATTATAAAGTAATGAAATCAGATTCATGATTTTTTCCCTTCATTTCTTCCTTTATTTATGAATATTCTGTTAAGACATCATAACATACCAATAATTAGGGGAAAAAAAATCTAAGGCAGGGGTGTCAAACTCGATTTCATTGAGGGCCGCATCAGGGTTGTGTTTGACCTTGGGGGCCTGGGGTGGCCATGGCCAGGGTGGGAGTGGCCAGCTTGACGTCACTCGTGTCGGGGGTGCCTATCGTGGCCTAAGTACTCTGCCAGCGAAAACAGGCTCCCAAGCTGCATTTTTGGCTGTGATGGCCTCCTGCAACCCTCTGCCGGCGAAAACGGAGCTCAGGAGGGTTGCACGCAGCCCTCGCAAGCTCCATTTTCGTTGGCAGAGGCACTGCGGGCCAGTTTTTTGCTGTTTCCAGGGTGGCCCCATGGGCCAGATCTAAGCACCCCGTGGGCCAGATCTGGCCCCCAGGCCTTCAGTTTGACACCTCTGCCCTAAGGGATACTTTTTACAATTAGGCAATATCTCCTAAATGGTTTAGGAGAAGATAAAAAGGATAGATACAACCAAATGTTTTTTTCCATTTAATGTGAATTTTTTTGGTTAAAACATCACATATCAAATAACCAACAGTATGCAATTTATTCAAAATTACACTAAGAAAATAACAAAAAATAAATAAATCATGTAATTATTTTTATAGCTGTAAGAAATATACGTAGCATGAAATTGTAAATTTAACTTTTCCCCTCCCAGAAAGCCATTTTTCTTTTAGTTTTTCTATCAATTCATTCTAAAATGTAAGCTGAACATACACTGAAGTTTTAAATTCGTATTTAGCAAAATTTCTACCATATTTCTTAGAACTTGAAATATAAAAGTCAGTATTACTTTTTAGCATACATAACCAATAATGGCCCTTTATAGGATGTTCAGCCACACTGCCAGCTGGGTTGCCCTATCTGGTGATTGTAAAAATGTGTGAGGATAAGGAAAGCTTATTCTTTCCTTATTTGTTTCTCTTTTTAGAACTATGATCAAGTGCAGCTTTCCTATATGAAAAAGTTGCCCCCCCCCCAACTTTTTTTCTCTAAGATTTTTTATTCACACAGCCTTCTGAGTTATGACTTTTATTTTAGATGTGGTTTATTGAACAAAGAAAAGTAGTTTGAATTAAACGTAATTGCTAAACTATTGTTAGTAAAAACACAATGGTTGGTTTATCAAATGATGTTTTCATCTCATGCCAATTTTTTCAAGAACCAGATTTTATTTCCTCAAAATAGATCAATAAATTCTACTATTACTAAGTAATTTCTTATGTTTTCTTATTGTGATTAATGAAGATTAACAGTCATTGCCCATTTCCTTCACATGTATCTATTTCATGTCTTGTCTTGTTGTTAGGAGTCAAATGTTAAGATATGGCCTACATTTTTTTCAGTCTTTGTGTCTGCTAAGGTAACAGAAAACAAAAGGACAAATGCCAACCAAATTCCTGAATAAATGATAAATTTCATGTAGTGTTTTAAAAGACAGGAATGAAAGTATTAGACGCTTCACCTTTGAGAGGGAATTTTATGAATAGACTAGACAATCCCCGACCCATGGGTCATCTTCAAAGATAATTCCTTACCTAAACAAAAAAACAGAATGACCAGGGTGGGAAAAACATCAGTGGGACCAGGAGCTTGTCAATTTCTCTATTGTGTTCCATTGTGGAAGCTGGAAGTGATCCTCAGAATCCTTCCTTCCTTCCTTCCCCTCCCCTCCCCTCCCAGCAGAGAAGTAAGGCTGCTGCAGCGTGGGGGAGGGAGTGGAGGAAGAAAGTGGCCAGCACACTCTCTTGAATCAACTTGGTAAAGAAAGCACAATATAGTAAAGAGAATACCTGTGATGAGATACTTTCCCCTTTCACACCATATATTCTTAATTTTCACAAACTGAAGAAAGAGATGGGAAAGGCAATGTATTTTCATTTGATCTTTATACATTTGATCTCTTTTTGATATTTATAAGGCACAAAGCAACATATCATTTTATGGAAAAAATGTTACACTGTATTTATCTGATCTTTTTCCAGTAGGCACATATTTTTTTAAAGTATTGTATGATACATTATACTGTACATTATTTTCCTTTCCTTTATAAGCACATTCTCTGTCCTCATTCTTTACAACTTGTGTTACCTCTTTTAAACCTTACAAATTACAATTGAAAGGAAACAGATATCAATGATTTTTCTGATTAAACATATGCAATAATGTGTTAATTAAATACAAAATAAGCAAACATTCGTTTTATATCGTAGCAGCTACTGCACCATACCTATTCCTGATTCATTAGGATAACTCAAGTTCTTCTGCTCTACAATATGGGATGAAGACAGCAGCTCTCATTACAGAAAGTGGAGTATTAAATATTTTAAATATCAGTACTTACAAATGTAAATATTTCATTTTTGTGTTTCTCAATTTTCATGTTACAAAATGGAGGATATGCATAACTCTTTTCTTGCTTCTGAAGAAACACTGAAGAAACTTTTTCAATGACATAAAATTTTATGATTGAAAAAATCCAGAAGTACAATGCCACAGTAAGTTATTGTAACCAACCCATCCCAATAGCATGCCAAAAATTATCCATGCATAGATGGGAAAAAAGTGGAATCTGATGCAGCACATATTAATTCCACCACTTAATAAGTGCCATATGGACCCTTTGATGTTCATCTCCTGTTTCCCTCCCATCTTTCAATTTCTGCAACTGCTCAGAGGAGAGACGTGAATCAGAAATGAAACCTCCTGACTACCTCAGTGCTTTTTTTGTGCTTCATCAGCAGGAAATGGGAAAGTGTCTGCACACAACCACTAATGGAATTCTGTGATTTTACACTGAATTTTCCATCATTATTTTCCACAGATGGAAACAAGAAACCAAAAAAATAAAAAAGATGTAATCTTGAATGGCAACCTGCATTTTATTTAGTATTACATTTGTTAATATATACAGTATATCAAAAGAAGTGAAAAGGAAGCATTTATTATAACAGTAAATGGCTGGTAGTACTCCCTAAATTTATAAATGTTGAATCAACATTGCTAATTTCAAATGATGTTGGGAATTAAACAGCCATATGTAAGCTTTACAATATCCTGTCTAATTTGACTTTTTATACATTACGTTTGCATATTTCAGAATAAAATATACCAATTCTTAACTGTTAACTATCTGTTCATTTCTATTAGAGGAGTTAGTCAGGATAGTTATATATTATGTACTAAGATCTGAAGTGACATTCTAAGATTAATTGGAGAGTGCAAGGGTCTGATTTTGTGTTTGTGAGCATTAATCTGGTCATTAAGGAAAACATTGATCTTTTAATCTTATTCACTAGATTTCTTCTTATGATCTAATGTTAATGTTACATATGTCACAGTATTAAGAATAATAGAAAAAAAATATCCATGGGCAAGTGAAAAAGGGCGTTGGTCTTCCTTCACACCTTTTTAGTGGCCTAAATATTTAAAGGACATTTCATTTTTACTATCTGTCACATTATAAAGCCCCCGGATTTGGACAGATCTAAAGATTTTCAGTTTAAGTTTCAGTTTGCTTGTAATTGTTTTCAGGGTTTATGTAGTAACTGAAAAATCAAACTTAAGGGATTGTGAATAATTATGATATCTGATCTATCTATCTATCTATCTATCTATCTATTATCTATCTATCTATCTATCTATCT
>QLTV01003323.1:880749-890809 GCA_003457575.1 Thermophis baileyi | reverse complement strand
TCTATTCTATTCTATTCTATCCTATCCTATCCTATCCTATCCTATCCTATCCTATCCTATCTTACCCTACCCTATCCTATCCTTATTCTATTCTATTCTATTCTATTCTATTCTATTCTATTCTATTCTATTCTATTCTATTCTATTCTATTCTATTCTATTCTATTCTATTCTATTCTATTCTATTCTATTCTATTCTATTCTATTCTATTCTAAAGACCATACATTTTTATGGATGTTTAATGTTTGAGTTTTAGTAGCAACATTCTGACAGTAGATTGTAGGTTGTGTTGGTAAGCTATTTTATTCAGACTTTATTCAGACTTATAGTAGTAGCAAAGGAAACTTGAAGTGGCTGATCATGAAGAGACTGGGAGAGAAATTAAGCTAACGTCTGTAGTCTACTAAATGTGTAAGACAGGAAGATATTCTGCTTATGGAACTACTGACTACAGAGGTCTCTTTATCTCCTTAAGCTTTCAGTTTAAGAAACTAATATACTTTAAAAATATGCAATACCGAGCTACCAGAAACTTTATCTAAACATACACACAGAGAGATAGTATGGCTTTTAGCCCACATTCTCCTGAGTAGATTATTACTTTGGAAAATAATATCTCCTGGAAGAGCAGTGTGTCTTTCAGCCAGAATTAAGTTCAGTAGCCATGATATTTGCTGTAAGGCAGGTCCAGAAGAAGTGCATTGAGCAGACAAGTCTCCTTACTCAGTCTTTATTGATCCGACAAAGGCATTTGACACTGTAAACAGGAAGGCACTCAGGACCATCGGGAGACATTATGGATGTCTGAGGAAATTCATGAAGTTGATTTGGCTGTTCCATGATCAAATGACAAGTTCTTTACAGAATGATATGTCTGTTGTATTTGCCATTTCAACAGAGTGAAGAAGGGCTGTGTTCATTCTGTTATTCACCTGCATCAGTGGTGGGTTGCTCCCGGTTCAGCCCGGTTCTGCAAACCGGTAGCGGTGGCGGCGGGAGGCTCCGTCCACCCGCCCGGGACGCTTCTGCGCATGCGCAGAAGCATTGTGCGCGAGCGCAAACCGGTAGCAACGGGATTTAGAACCCACTACTGACTTGCATGCATACTGGCCAAGGTCTGAAGGAAGGAGTGTACATCAGGTACTGATTGGACAGCTCTCTTTGACCCTCACTGCTTGAATGCACAAATGCTTCCACAGTCATTCAATAAACCCTTTTTTGCTGATAACTGTGCACCTTTGGTGTACAAAGACAGTGAACTAAACAAGACTGAAGTATTTTACCAGCCAATGCCAAATATTAACTCTGTAGAATCAAAATCACTGTTGATGACACCTTTACAAAAGTAAACAGCTTCAAATACTTGGGAAGCATCATCTCAAGTAATGGATCTTTGGACAAAGAAATTGACACCAGGATCAGCAAGGCCAGCCAGGCTCTGCAAGTGACTGTGTACCAGACTGCTCAATCAAACCAACATCCATATTTCCACAAAGCTGAAAGTCTACAGATCTGTGGTTATCTTTCTTTCTTATACAGATATGATTCCTAGACTCTGTATCAATTACAGAGCAAACAACTGGAGTAATTTAACATGCACATCAGAGCCCAGATGTGGTAGGTGAGACACTTAATTTGAATGGAAAACAATTGTATGCTTCACCACTTGCTTTATTGTGAATTGGAGATTTTAAAAGACTTCAAGGTCATCCATTCAAGTTCTACAAACATGCTGTGAAGAAAAATTTACATTAATGTGACATCCAGTCAAGGGAACTCCAAGCTGTGGCTTCTGACAAAATCACTGAAGCTTTGAAAACAGAAACTGCCACTAATAATTGATGGAAAATGGTACTAGCATCACATAGCTATTACAATAATGGCTTTCCAGTGTCCCCATTGTACTAGACTGTGATTCCATACTGGGACTGCAGTATATGCATCTCCATGTTCACTGATGAATAGCACTACAGTGAGTCTACTTCAAAATCAAAGGATAATTTATACTTTAAAAATGCTCTACAATACTGTGCTACCAGCAACTTTATATAAAGAGAAAGAAAATATATCACTTCTGCACTAAACTATATAAGCAGTAAGTATTGAATCCAAACTTATTCTTACTGGAACAATACATTGGCAATGTGTTTATAATTCCCCTATATAATTATACCTAATAAACTTATTAATGCACATAATTATGTTCCAGTAGATACTGAGTCTAACTCAAAACCATAAAATGCTGTATAAACAAAAAGGATATGTATTTCCAGCAAAATAAAATAGTTCTTTTCTGTATTGATAGTAAATTTTCTGAGGAAAGCTCTTGTATAATGCTGAAAGCACATTGCAGCATATTTAGTTTAATCATGATTTTTCCACTAAATTACTTACTTCAACAGACACTCTGCTCCATTTTATCTTCTGTTTAATACTGCACATGATCTTTACTCATGTGGGTAATTGCTAGGGTGGAAAAGCACAGAAAACATAATATAACAGATGTTTCTTTTCAATAGACCAAACAAAATGAGAGGAAACAGGATTTTATGCTTCATGCAGATTTTTACTGAAGATCTTGTGCTTTTTATTTATACCCACACATGTAGATGGAAGTCATAGATTGCTGTCCAGTACATATAGTTCATTAAGGAATTATAAATAGATCTGAATTTCTATTGGTGTGATACTAAAAATATTCCCTACCAAAATAGAGTGATACAGAGGTCTTAGTTAAATCAGGTCCAATTCATTTGTGTGTGAGAGACACTCTGTGTGTGTCTATATATGTTAGGCATATGATCCCTGCCTGAATGAAATCTCCATCTTATCAGATCCTTCTCTACAAATGTCAGTAAAAAGAGAATAGACTAATAAACAACTGAGAAGGATCAGTCTCAAAGGTGCTTTTTTCAAGAGGCAACTGGACTTTCTTGTTTTTCTTTGAAGACATTTTGCTTGTCATTCAAGAAGCTTCTTGAATGGAATGGAAGGATTTATACTCCTTGCAGACAGCTGGTCATTTGCATTCTTTTAGAGAGTTGTTAAGGCCACTTGGAGGTTTGTGTCCTCAGGGTCACCTGAGTAGTGTAAATGGGTGTGGAGCCTTCTTGGAACTGCTGAAAGGACTGTGTTGTAGACTGGAGATAGATGATGTCGTGTCCCTCCCCCTCTCTTGAGAGAGGGCTGTTCAATTTTGATATAGATGGCCTCTTTGACCTGTCTTTCAAATCACCTATCTTCAAAGAAAAACAAGAAAGTCCAGTTGCCTCTTGAAAAAGCACCTTTGAGACAACCATAACCTGGATGATTGAGAATCTCCATAGACATTGAGAAGGATCAGGATTCACAATTGTACAGAATATCAACTTTCAAGGAAAAATATACTCCAAGTCACTAAGAGGTATGCATGCAATACCAGTTGGCAACTGCTTAAACCAAATACATTTTTTCCTGGGATCATGCTGTATCTTTGCAGGGCAAAGAGCAATCTTGAAAAAAGATGTAACTGTTTAAGAAGTTACCAACAAATGCTGTGGGAATGTACTCTTACACTCCAAAATACCTCTTTTGCTTTAAACATAAAGTACTGCGCAGCCCAATTACACGTTTCAAAGTATTAGAAATGATTAGAAAAATCGTTCTGTAAGCAGCACTTAAACCCATGAAGATGTTTAATGGAAACAGTTCTCCAGAAACTTTCCAAACAGTTCTAATTGTTTATATAGTCTCCACCCCCACCCCTGGAAATTCTACTCCGTCATTGGAGAAATAAAAAAGAAATATGTATGTCTGGATCTAAAGAAAAACATCAAAATTCACAAAATCTGAGCAGTAACTTTATACTGCTGACAAACTTCGCAAAGCAAATTTTATCATTTGCCTTTTATAAGTTCAGGTTTCTAAGTATGACTGCTCCCCAGAATTATATGTTTTGTCCTTCACACAAACTTAATATTTTAATATATTGAAAATTGGGAAAAGTCCAAATGTTTTAAAAATATGAGTTTCTGCCTAGTGTTGGATAGTTATGCAGCAAATAACAATTCAGATTGCCTGCTTGTTTACATAGTTTTAAGGAAGAAATTGTCTGGTATTATGCTATAAAGAGCTGTTTCTGGTGTTTTGCTCTGTAATAAAAGAAATTACCATAAGATATATTAATTCTCTGCATCAGGGCTAAAATAATCCATGGTTGTCACTTTGTTTTTTTTGGGGGGGGGGCATGGAGTATTTGTTTTCATAGCATACGTCCAGTAAAAGATCATAGTTTTAAACTATACATAGATAACAATCAAAATCTATTTCTCTACATTTTAGTTTCTTGTAATATTTGTCTAATACAGGTTCCAAAACTTTCTCAATTTATAGTGTGCCCTTACTCTCTCAGTAACTTTTTCAAGGCACCCCTAGAACTGCCAAAAGATTGCCATAAAACCAGTCTTGCAAAGTTAAGACATTGGAAATGGATGTGGGAAAGCTGAAAAAATCTCTCGGCACCCTGTCAGTTCAGTGTGGTGCCCCAGGGTGCCGCAGTAAACTGTTTGAGAACCCTAGGTCTGGTATTACTTTCAAGTAGAAGAAATAATTAAATGAAATAGCTCAGAGCCTAGAAGCAAGAATGCTAAGATTAAAGATATATTAAAAATATTTAAATTAAGGTATCTGGTGAAAGCCTAGATACTCAGAAGTTACATGTTCTTATGCAACTGTTCTTCACAATGATTTTTATTTATTTAAATATTTATCCCATCTTTCTTCTTATTTAAGCACTAAAAGTAGCTGTTCAGTCGAGGCACAATTTTGTCCTGACAATACACATGTTGCTAGAATATAGAGACACAAACAAGTACTGTATTTTGTACAATATTTTATTTACAAGCATCATTTATTCTGTTCTGTAAAACAGAAGTAAAGCCATGTGGGATTTCAGAAAATATTTTACTCCTTTGATTTTATACTTGTTTCTTTTATTAGTAAGGAAAAGTCCAACATGATGATGGTTGGGTTTTTCCAATTTCTCTTTTAGGGTTTCAGCAGCATTAATTTTCTCTTCCCAGTCAATGTATTTCTGTGAAAGCTACACTTCTGGTGAGGTTTGTCTGATTGCCAATTGCCAATTTATTACTTTGATCTATTTCTCTTTTGGACTAAGATACCTTACATTGCCATTAATTGAACCTTTTGTTCTTGATTCTCTATTTCCACAGATGCAGTTTTTCTTTTACTTGAGGTAGGACTTGCACAGTATTGTTTGTTTTTCACCAGAGCTTGAAAGCAATTCATTTTGTTCTTCAATCCTTCCGGTTGTTTTTTTTTTTTTTTTTTTTTTTATTTTTTTTTTTTTAGCTTTTAAGAGCCCAAAATATTCAGTGCAGGCCTTTTGTCAGTACTAAGGCATTTAAACCTGCATCAAGTGTTTGATCGCATATGTCAACTGGATATTTCCAAGCCTAACATCAGTTATTTTCTTTTCCTTGTTTGTTTTCTACCTTGGTTTTGTTCATTTCCTTGATGGCAGCTCCCAGATGCTGTCTCGTGGTATATTCAGCTATCTCCTTCTTGGTTTTCTGGTAGAACTTCTATCTACTGTTCACCTTGGTCAGTTTTGACTGCAGAGCAATTGGAGAACATCAGTTTGGTTCTAGTACCAAGCCACCTCCTCTACCTGGTTATTCAATTCCTCTATTATGATCTAGCAATAGTTGTTTAAGATCTGCTCTGAATAATTTTGTGATCATGTTCACTTGTCATTCAGCTATCTTTATAGTATTTATCTGGATGAGACAAAATGATATAAAAGAATTTTAAAACATTGAAGGTTAGGGATTTGCGGTTCAGTCTCTTGATTTTTCAGAAGCAGAAGAAAGTCCAAATTTTGTATATCTCAAAATGCAATGATAGAGTAACATGTGGATTAGCTCTCAATCAATTAGCTTTGCATTTATGTAAGTATTGTAGAGATATAATATTGAAGAAGAATGTAAGAAAGAATAAAACCAGCATATAAATAAATACAAATTAAAAATTATAATAATTAAGTAAATATCAACCTAGCTATGGAAAGAAGGAATAAGAATCTAAAGATATCCCAACTTGATTCTCTTTAGTATAAGAGAGTGCAGAGGAAATTTTATCTGGCTTTCACAATTATGTTATTATAAATAACCTACAACAATAACAGTTCCAGGAATTTTTGAAAATATTCTCCTGTATTGGAATCTTTGCTGTATCGGTTTCTTACCCAGCCCAATTTTAAAGAGCTGATTGGTATTCCAATAAAACGTTCCCTAAAAACATATGGTTCTACAACATTATAGTGAACACACTTCCATACTTATTCCTTTTATACCGAAACATTCCAAAGTCTCTGAGAATTGGAAATAGGAAACCAATGAAAACAAAAGCCCATGTGTTTCTTTATTGTAAAGAACTGCAACACAGATTTATCACACCTGTATTAACTTCAATACTCAATTTGAACTGATATTTTTTATCTTGTAGATCAGTGGTTCTCAACCTTTCTAATGCCGCGACCCCACCGTGACCCCCCCGCTGCCACGACCCCCCCGCCGCCGCTGTGACCCCCATGCCATGACCCCCCCGCCGCCGCGACTCCCGCCCCCTTCCCGTGCGGGATGAGGTGACAAAGGGCGTAGCACCAGGGGTGAAGTGCTCGGGCTTGCCTGCGGGTCGCCGGACAGCTGATAGCGAGAGCGGGAAGCGGGAGACCTCACCCAGACGCCGCCATTTGGGTTCTTTTACCCTCTGCGCATACGCAAAGCATTCTGCACATGCGCAGGGGGTAAAAGAACCCAAATGGCGGCGTCCAGGCGGGTGGGCGAAGTCTCCCGCTTCTCTCGCTACCGGCTGTCCGGCAACTCACAGGCACGGCCGAACCGGGAGCATTTCACCCCTGCGAGTGACGGTGGCACCAAGATGGCGGGCTAACGCGCGCGGCGACCCCTGTGAAATGGTTGTTCGACCCCCAAAGGGGTCGCGACCCACAGGTTGAGAACCGCTGCTGTAGATGATCAGAAAATGTATTCCCTTATAATGTTCCTAAGTTTTATTTAATAGCTAGCAAGATTGGACAGGACCTCATTAGTTGGACAGGACCTCATTAGACCTCATCTACATGAAACCACTGGGTGAGATCATCCGACGGCATGGGGTGAGGTTCCAACAGTACGCTGATGACACCCAGCTGTATATCTCCACCACTCGTCAATTCAGTGAAGCAGTGGATGTAATAGACCGGTGCCTGGACGATGTAAGGGTCTGGATGGGAGTTAACAAACTCAAACTTAACCCAGACAAGACCGAGTGGATGTGGATATTGCCTCCGAAGGACCATGTTGATCGTCCTTCCTTGGTTCTGGGGGGAGAAAACTTAATCCCCTCAGAACGGGTTCGCAATTTGGGTGTCCTCCTAGACTCACAGCTAAGATTAGATCAACACCTGACTGCTGTTGCTAGGGGGACCTTTGCACAGGTTCGCCTTGTGCACCAACTGCGGCCCTATTTGGATCAGGAGGCTCTGCTCACGGTCACTCATGCCCTTATCACCTCACGACTTGACTATTGCAATGTGCTGTACATGGGGCTACCCTTAAAAAGTGTCCAGAGATTCAGTTAGTCCAGAATGCAGCTGCGCAAGCAGTCATGGGTGTGCCAAGGTACACCCACACGAGTTCCATCCCATCAGCCAGACAGTGTCGGCTGGCGGGCCCGCGGGGGAGGGCCTTCTATGTAGCCGCCCCGACTCTATGGAACCAACTTCCCCCTGAGATCCGTACTACCCCCACCTTACTGGCTTTCCGTAAAGCCGTTAAGACCTGGCTTTTCCGGCAGGCCTGGGGCCAATATCCTATGGATTGGCCCATGTATGTAGGTGTAAATGTTTTTTTTGATATTTTTAAATTGTACTTATTGTTTTTATTGGTGTTTTTATTCATGTGTTGTGAGCTGCCCAGAGTCCTTTGGGAGTTGGGTGGCATACAAATTTTATTAATAATAATAATAATAATAGTAACAGTTTGACTTAATGTCATGGCCCCGTCAGATCGTGGTTCAGAATAGGAGTAGGAGTTGGAACAGGGACCATCTGATGGGGATGTCACATCTCTCCTGGAACATCTGGAGAATCCAGGGGCTGAGGACAATGCTGTCCCAAGCCCCTCTGGCATTGGGGGAAGTTGGTCAACCGGATGGGGAACTGCCTGCCTTCAGAAAGGCAGGAAAGGATCGGCTGCAGGCAGGCGGTGATGATGAGAGACAACAGATCCCTTATGATGAAGAACATCTGCCTCACCCACCCGATCTGAGTGCCCAGAGAGTGGAGCAGAGGGAAACTCAGAGGAGGTTATTTGTTGAACCACTTTATAAACATATCCTGACTTCTATTCCATTAGACTTTTAGGGGGGGGGGAAACATTTTACATTTGATATCCATTAATTGTAGTCCATGTAAAAAAGATAATTTTTATAGGACTGGCAGAGAGAGGGGGGGGGAGAGAAAGGGAGATAGATAGATAGATAGATAGATAGATAGATAGATAGATAGATAGATAGATAGATAGATAGATAGATAGATAGATAGATAGATAGATAGATAGATAGATAACAAACAGAGGCTAAAAGATCCATAACATTATGGATAACAAACTAACATAATATAAAACATATTACTTCTTCAAAAGCTACTCTTTCAAACAATTCATAACTTAACACAATTATAAGACACCCTACAAAAATAACCACAGAATCTGTAAAACCTGCTTGCCAAGGAAATAACAAAGATGATTTGCTCTCCAGGCATTCTGAAATTAAGCATGTTACCAAATAGACCGTATAAGAAAGCAAACACTAGTTATGATGAACTGTTTCCAAAGTAAATGGTGAGATGTTTCTGAAGTTAATTTTATCTAAGCCACCGCTTGATGTATTCTTTAAAAAGAAAATAAGCATGTTTGTATAAAATGAGAAACCGACATGGTGACATGAAACAGAATGTAAATGAATACTTTCCTTTTATATATACATATTCCATTTCAACGTGGCAAAAACATAGGCAATTTGAGAGTTCTTTTAATTGAAAGTAAGAAAAATAAAAGCTTTCATAGCTAGCTTTTCTTTTACTATAAAGCTAATGAATTATGCAACAATTACAGGATATGAACCTTAATATACTGTATGTCTATTTGAATCAGAACAATCCTTTTTAATTATCATGTTAATATTGGAAATATTTTAAAAGTATATATATCGCTACAATATGTATTTTGTATTTTTTCCTCACAGTAGGCATCTTGTTATAAAAGAATAATAGCCATTACTATGAAGAAAGTTACATTGTTTTATTCCATAGAAATTAACACTATTAACTACACATAGCAAACCATGAGTTTTTAAATTGTGCTTCATGAAGAATGACTCAATACAGGAATAAGAGCTACAAGGTACCATATGATAACATCAGACAAACACCAGAGTAATACAGGGACCACAACAAAAATTACTTATTTTGTGGATTAATGTACACATCTCCAGGTTACACATAAACACTGGTACACCACAGGGTTGTGTGTTGAGTCCCTTACTCTATACTCTTTATGTGCATGACTACATTTCCACTCACGCTAGTAATACTATTACTAAATTTGCAGATGATACAACAGTGGTGGGACTGATCTCCGGGGGGGATGAGTCTGCCTGTCGAGATGAGGTGGAATGGTTGCTTTTGTGGTGTGGAGACAATAACTTGGTCCTTAACACAAATAAGACCAAGGAGCTTATAGTGGACTATAGAAGGAATAGATCAGACACCCAGCCCTTGCTTATCAATGGAGACCGAGTGGAGCAAGTGGCCAGTTTTAAGTTTCTGAGTGTTATAAAAGAGGTCCTGACCTGGGGCACTCACATTGCAGCACTGGTCAAAAGGGCCCAGCAGAGATTATACTACCTGAGACTTCTCAGGAAACAACAACGGAATGAAAAACTGCTGGTGACCTTCTACCTCTGCACCATACAGAGTATTTTAACTCACTGCACCTGGAT
>QLTV01003323.1:860196-871719 GCA_003457575.1 Thermophis baileyi | reverse complement strand
TTGCCTTCGACATGACCTAAGCATAGTTCATAAAATTATCTGCTACAACGTCCTACCTGTCAACGACTACTTCAGTTTCAACCACAACAATACACGAGCACACAGCAGATACAAACTCAAAGTGAACCGCTCCAAACTCGTTTGCAGAAAATACGACTTCAGCAACAGAGTGGTCAATGCCTGGAATACACTACCCGACTGTGGTTTCATCCCCAAACCCCCAAAATTTTAACCTTATACTGTCTACTGTTGACCTCACCCCATTCCTAAGAGGTCTGTAAGGGGCGTGCATAAGCGCACCAGCGTGCCTACCGTCCCTGTCCTAATGTACCCTTTTATTTTTATTCGTATACATTTCATGTATTCAATTCATGTTTATACTCATATGTACTATCTAATACGTGTTTGACAAAATAAATAAATAAAATAAATATACAATTATTGCATAGATATTTGTATCTGAAAACTGAAATCTATTAACATAAAAATCTCACGTAAATAGATGTATCTGCCATATACATTAATGGTTAATATGCATTATAAAAATATGCTTTGTGTACAATCAGTTTCTTAACTCATAACTAATGTTACCATACAGTGCTTTTAAGTGTGTGTTGAATACAGTGAAATTTAGACCAAGAAATACTATGCATATGGTCTTAAGTCTTCTTTCCAATAAAGCCAGGGTCCAAGGTAAAAAAATAATATTCCAAAATACCAGCTTGCAAACTGAATTTTCATGTGAAGCTTTCCAATAAAAAGCAGCAGCAGCACCTTAGCTTTGGCTATTAACTTGCTTAGGGCTATTCTTGCCCTACAAACTGCAGACACCCAACCAAACACCACACATCTTTTTGAAACCACCAGTTTTTTTGAGGGGAATTGGAGGATCCTTTGTGAGATAATTGTCTCTAAAAAATACTGAACAACAATTGCTGGTTATCACCAACTTAAACAGTAGTGTATAAGTTCATGTGATATTCAGTGTTACAAATGCTCTAATTAGGTATAGCTTTTCAACAGCTAAGCAGACAATCTACAAAATACAACTTTCTAGCTTTTAGTGATAAAGCTATCATTATCGAGTCAATTCAATCCATATCAAAGGTAGTCAAATTTGGTGCCCAAGGTATTTTGAAGTATAGAAACTATTGAATAGAGTTGTGAACCACATCTTTGTCCTAAGTAAAAATTAATGAGAAACCACATCCTTGTCCTAAGTATGTAACAATTCCATCTTCAATATTTTTTAATTATGTAGTAAAAATTATTTGAGACAATATGTTCCTTGTCCAAGTGGAGGAAACAAGATGAATCCAATAAGGATTGAATTCTTCCCCCCCCCTCTTTGTAGGGTGGGGCTGTTTTTAAAGTTGGAACAAGAGGATGGGACTTCTGGGATGTATGCCACTTGTGTCTATATATTACCAAAACGTTTGTGTCTATGTATCTGTTTGTAACCTTCAATTGGGTAAAATGGTACATCTGTAATAGTACATGGAATGACCTTGGGAAATGGGAAAAAGAGATGCTGCCTAAGTGACAAACAGATAAGGACAAGGAGCCTGCAGCTACAAAACAGGAAGAGAAAGAAACTCAGAAAAGATCCCCAGATAGTCTGTTTCCCCCAAAATAAGACATCCCCTGATAATAAGCCCAATCGGGCTTTTGAGTGCATGGCAATAAGGCCAAGCACTTATTTCAGGGTTCAAAAAAATATAAGACAGGGTCTTATTTTTGGGGAAACATGGTAGCAACTAGTTCTTATTTAAGGAAGTGAGCAATGTCAGATGGAGGAAATGACTACCGTTTTAAAAAAGAAGCTTATATTTCCCTGCAGTAACATAGAAATTGATATACCAAATAGTATGAAAATGCTTGCTGACAAGGCAGGAACATTCTGAGGGCTCAATATCCTAAGATGAAGTTTTATTTATGAAGTCCGGGAAAGAATTGCTTTTGCTTTTGGTAGCATAAACTTTACATGATGGAGATTCAATTATTTCCCAAAAATTTCAGTTTCCAACATGTTTTTTATAAAAAAGAAAAGAAGTTCACCCACCTAAACCATTGTTATGACCATTAAGCCAGAAAAATGTATATCAAGGAAAAACAAACCGAAAAGGGCTCCTGTATTCATATATTGACAGATGGAACATTGGCTTACCTGAACGTTCTTCTATGTGCGCTGCAGGAGAGTCCAAGCATGGGTTAACTTCTGTCGGATTGCCCAGGGACTGAGTTAAGAAAGATCTGGCCACGCCCTCCGTGCTCTACCGAGTTCAGTTTTTCAATGAAGGCGCAGACCTCCAGATGATGTAGAACGTTGATAAGTTCAGTCTTCTGCCAACCCTGGTCGCCAGGGCGGGTTTGGACTCTCCCGCAGCGCACATAGAAGAACGTTCAGGTAAGCCAACGTTCCTTCTCCTGTGTGCTGCTTGGAGAGTCCAAGCATGGGATATACCCAAGCTTAAGTCTGAAGGGCAGGGGCAGTCTGGTCCAGGTATCTGAGGTGGAGCAAACCCTCTGTAGCACTTGTCTGCCGAAGGATGCCTCTGCAGAAGCAAACACGTCCAACTTGTAAATGCGATTAGTGGATGCTCGTCTAGATGCCTGTATAGTTTGTATCATCCTCCTGGAGAATTTGTCCTTCCTCAGGATGTCCCTCTCAAATGCCAGATGGCTAGCTGGAGCCATTGAGGCTCTGGATGGAGCAGAGCCCCCTGGCTGAGAGAGATCCTGTGGTCGGGAATCCTCCAGGGACGAGACACTGATAGGCCTACCAGATCTGCATACCAAGGGCGCCTGGGCCAATGAGGGGCGACGAGGAGAATCTCCGCCCTCTCCGTTATTATCTTCCTTATCAACCTCGGAATAAGGGGGAGGGGAGGGAAGGTGTATAGGAGTCCTGGTGGCCAAGGACTGCAGAGGGCATTGACCCCTTCCACCCCTGGTACTGGGAATCTGGAAAAGAACCTCGGTAGGTGCATATTGGCTGGATGCACAAATAGGTCCACAGCTGGTTGACTGAATTTCTGGGACAGAGTCTCGAACAGGTCCGGGTGCAGGCGCCATTCCGAGTGGTCTATGGTGGATCTGCTTAACCAGTCCGTCTGCACATTCGAGAGACCTGATATGTGCTCTGCCTGAATCAACCGGACATGCAGCTCCGCCCATAGTCCCAGTCTCACTGCCTCCTTCATGAGGCGTCTGGATCGCGTGCCCCCCTGACAGTTGATATGAGACCGGGTGGCCACATTGTCCGTCAATATCAGGACATGGGAGTTTGACACCAAGTCCTTGAAGTGCTGGAGAGCAAGGTGTACGGCTCAAAGCTCCAGCAAATTTATGTTGGTGTTGGTCAAGTCCGAGGGGCTCCAACGTCCCTGAGTTACGTGGGACTGTACGTGGGCACCCCACCCGAACAGACTGGTGTCTGTGGTGATCATGACTCGGGTGGGCTCTTTGAACAAGCAGCCCTTCTGTACAGCCGTGGATGTCCACCATTGCAACGATTGAAGTACTGCCGATGGTACGTGTACCTTGGTCTTGGAATGGCTGGACCCTTGCACGCTGATGCAGTAGCAGACACCATTGTAGTGTGCAAGCGTGGAGTCTTGCCCAAGGCACAACATCGATGCAGGAGATCATCTTTCCCAACAGTTGGGAAAGAAGGGCTAGTGTAACACACCTCCCCTTGTCGAATTAGAGACACCAGGGATGCGATGCTGGATCGACGCTCCGCCGACAGGAAGACCTCGCAAGTCTCGGTGTTGATGACTGCACCAAGATGAAGAAGATTGGTGGATGGAGTCAGATGGCTCTTCTGGAAATTCACAGAAAACCCGTGTTCCTGTAATGTCCGAAGCGTGAGAAGAAGGTCCGTGTGTGCTCGAGAGAGCGAAGCTGACTGGATGATGATGTCGTCCAAGTAACACTGAAGTGTTATTGGATGTGCCCTGAGGTACACTGCCACCACAGCCAGAAGCTTGGTGAAGGTTCTTGGAGCCGATGAGAGGCCAAATGGCAGGGCTCTGTATTGGTAATGAGTCCCTGCAAAGCAGAACCTCAGGAACCTTCTGTGTGATGGACGTACTGGCACATGGAGGTAAGCCTCCTTGAGGTCTATGGACGTTAGCCAATCGTGTTGTCTGATGCAACCCAGTATGGATTTCAGGGATTGCATTTTGAAGCACTTGTATGCTACATGGACGTTGAGCTGCTTCAAATCTAGGATAGCTCTCCACCCCACCCCACCCTGAGCTTTTGGGGACTAGGAATAAGATGGAATAGAAGCCTAGTCTTTCCTGTCCTGAGGGAACCCTCTCTATGGCTGAAATTTCCAACAAGTGTCGGATTTCGGCTTCTATGAGGGCCCGCTTGTTGACATTGTTTGGAGTGGGACACTGGATAAAATGTCTCGGGGGCCTGGAGTGAAATTCTAGTGTGAGGCTGAATTTGACAGTCTGGAGAACACAGGCGTCTGTGGTTGTGACCTCCCATTGGGTGGCGAAGTGTTGCAATCGGCCGCCAATGGGAACCTCGGCCCTGGAGTCACTTGGATTTACGAAAGGCCCGGGAACAGGAGCCTCGGAAAGGGCGTTGTGATTGGTTGAACTGCCTACCTCTGTCCCTATCAGTGGTTCTGTCCTGTGGCCTGTCTGCCCCCTGATAATAAGGCCTTTGGTATTGGGGGGCACCAAAGGTCGTATCTGGCTGAAAGGGCTGCCAGTGAAAATAGGGCACTGTATGGCGATTGGCCCGCCAGTGAATGTTAGGTAGCACCTTTCTCTTGTTTCTGTTTTTGACAAGAATCGAGTCCAGGGTGTCGCCGAATAGATTACCTCCCTTAAAGGGAGCGGCTGCCAGTTGCCATTTCAAATGCATATCTGCTTGCCAATGGCGGAGCCACAGGAGGCGGCAGGAAGTTGGCCACCATGGCCCAGGACGTGAACTTGGCTGAATTAAGTGTCGTGTCTGCTGAGAACTCTGCTGCCGCCAGTAGTTTATTTAAAACTTGGCGCAGACGAGTGTCCTAGGAACCACTCTGGACTGCATCTGCTTGATCCATAAAATCAAAGCCCTATTAAAAAAGGATGCAGCGGTGGCTGCCGTGATAGACCAAGCGGCCACTTGATGAGTTTTGCATAAGGTTGTTTCTGCTTCGCGGTCTTCTGACTTCAACCCCTCTGAAATCTCGGCAGGAAGTACTGCTGAAAAGACCAAATTAGCGACAGGGGTGTTTACCGTGGGGAGTGGCAAAAGTTCCTCAAGCTCCGCCCCCAAGCCATAAAGCTTCCTATCTGAGGAAGATGGGGCTGATATAGAGGCCGGCTGATTCCATTGCCTCTGGATATTGTCCAGGAATATCTTGGAAGAGGGTATAGACTCTTTCTCCTGGACAGGTTCGGAAAACAATCCCTCTGCCGGATCGAGACCCGCGGGAGGATCCACCGGGGTGTCAGACATTCCCATATTGGTGGTGGCTTTGACCTTAAATAAAAGGGTCTTGAACAGGGCAGGCCTGAAGACACCGGTAAAGACCGGCTGGTCTGGAACCAAGCCTTCATCGTCTGACAGGTCCTGGTCATCGATGCTCCCCTCCCCCACAAGAGACTCCTCACTGTGAACTGAAGAGTGTGAGGAATATAAAGGTCTTAAGATGGGCCAGTCATCCTGGGCCTGCGCCTAATTCTCAGAGGGAATGTTCCTCTGCTGGAGGCCAGCTGCTATACCTTGGGAAATGGCGTTGGAGATTATGTCCCAAATTTCCTGTGGGAGGCCCATCACCTTACAATCCCCTGAGCGGAGCCCCGCTGCTGTTGGGGTGAAGGTGGCAGATAGAGGAGCCCTTCTGGCCATGGAGGGAGCTGGCAAAGCTGCCAGATCTGACCCTGCAAGCGGGTTAAGCAAAGGCAGCTCAGCAGTCCCAGTGTGCTGAAGGCAATTGCTATTATCAGGCGACCAATCCTGAGCAGTCACTAATGAGGGAGGGAGCTCAGATAGAATAAGAGTTTCCTCTTGCAAAGGTGAAAGTGGCGGGTTGGATTTTTCCGCCTGCCTTTGGGCCTTGGCAAATTGTTTCTCCAAGGCTTGTAAACAGCGCTCAGCGTCCTTGACTGCAGCTGAGGATGCCTTGCTAGAGGAGTCATTCTTGGCCTTGCTCTGTCTGGGGGCGCCTTTGGTAGATTTATGCCCTTTACCTGCAGCCCCTTTAGAGGTGACCCCTGAAGAGGTAGAAGCCTCCTCTCCCTCAGATCTAAGTGATCTGTTAGCCATCCTGGTCAACTCACCTTGTGGAATCAGGGCAAGGAATATCTTGTAAAGATTTGGCCAAGTTGTGCAGGGGCTTGATCAGGACCACTGGCCCTTCTACTCACCCCGATTCGCGCCCAGAACACTGGCGCTCAGCCTCAAAACTTTTTGCCACTGAGGAGAAGGTGAGAAATGGACTATGGCCTGAAGGCAGGGATTCCAGTGTCACCTCGCTAGATGATAGATTAGGTGGTGGCGGTCGTACCGGAGCCCCGGGAGACCAGCGCACTCACCATGAGGGAGCAAGCGGCAACGCGGTCAAAGTCAATCAAAAGAACTGCTGCTGCTGACCAAAGGGCCGTTAAAAATGGCGCGTGCAGAAGCGCGAAGCTGCTCTGTGTGTCGGCCAAACAAAATGGCGCCCGCAAGGGGAGCGAAGTCACCCGGCGCTTCGGTTGGCCAAAAACAAAATGGCGCCCGCATGGGGAGCGAACTCACCCGGCGCCTCAGCAGTTAGTCAGCTCCAAACTGACAGTGGCAAGGGGAGCGAACTCTCCCAACGCCGCAACAGCGACCCGCAGTGTTAGGACTATAGCCCGAAATCAGGCAGGGACTCGGGCTGCCTCAGCTGTTAGTCGGAAGGCTCCAGCTGCCTCAGCTGTTCGTTGGGAAATGGTGGTGGCAGTTCTTGCCGGCAGGCCGGGGGAACCAGCGCACACACCGGCAGCGATCTCTTAGCCGCTGAGCGACGAGGAAGCCTCCTCGTGATCGCCCATCTGCTCCTTCTAATCAGATGATAGTAGTTGTCAAATTATTAGGCAGAGTCCAAGCAAGTTCTGAAGATTTCCCAGATTGAGTTAAGAGAGATAAAAAATTTCATCCCTCTAGGCTCGACTGAGTTGAAAAACTGAACTCGGTGGAGCACGGAGAGCGTAGCCAGATCTTTCTTAATTCAGTCCCTGGGCAATCCGACAGAAGTTAACCCATGCTTGGACTCTCTAAGCAGCGCACAGGAAAATGAAGTATTTATTTTACTTCTGTTAAGGCATTCTACATTTAATGATTTAAGTCTTAATATATTCTGACATATAGTAAATATGACATCAAACCATTTGGTTTTAACACTAAAGTAAATAAGGTATTTTATGCTACTTAAAAAAAATATGTACTGTACTCTCAAATATTGCAATTTGAAAAAAAACAAACAAATAAGACTGGATGATAAATATGAGATTATTCAACAAAAATAAATACAAAGAGAAAATTCTATCTTTTTAAGGAATACTTTATACCTAGCAAAATCTAAACCCGTTCCTAGAATCACACACATAATTCAAGTTATAACTCATATATTAATCTTCTGCATTATGTTGGAACAAGTCAATCACATTAAATATTTGGATATTATTTTGGACTGCCTTGTCTGTATCAAACAATTTCAAAATTACCAAACATTTTCTAACCTTTTAGGGTTAGTTGTGAACAATATGCTTGGATGGTTGTTTTAATCCTCTTCCTTTCAATGCTTAGCTTTTTCACGTTGAAAAGAAGTGACTGCTGTCCCTACTATGAAGCTTTAATTAAACAGATAATTTCCAGACAGTTTTTGGAACAACAAAGCATAATCACTTTTCTTTTTTGTTAGGCAAAGAGGAAAACTGAGAAAATATTCATACTAATTCCCTATAATAGACCAAAAGCCCAGCTAATAAAGGAAACAAGAAATGTTCTGGGTCTGCCTTATACTCTCTCCAATTGCAGAACTAAATTTCTCAACATGCCCAAATGATGAAGACACAATTCTTTAGTTCTTATTCTTTTTTTATGCAGAAATGGAAATGGAAGACAGTGTTGAGTTAGCTGTTTCATTGTTTTTTTTTTTACTAAAAACTTTGGATGTTAAGTACTTATTTTATTTCATAAAATAAATAAAACAATCTTGATTTCTATGTAGCCTATATATTCTGGTAAATTCTTGGCTAACTGGATTTTTTTAAAATAATAAAACATTAAAAACAGATTAGAATGAATAGATTGTAGTAATTTAACAACTAAAACCCAACAAGAAACAAACAAACAAATGTGCAATAATGTTATAAATATTGAAATATGGGTTGATTGTACTTCCAAGGATGTCTGTTCCATGGATTGGAAATAACAGTATCAGCAAGACTAGTGTCTGATAGTACGACATCTTCAAAAGGACTCTTGTAGTTCTTTTGAGCCAACAGGTTCAGAATTGGAAGGGAAGTCCGGATGCTTTTCAAGAGTAATACCACAAAGAACAGAAAGGATTTAACCAGGCATAGATAATTGCTACCAAATCCATCAGACTCAGAAAAAGATGCAGATAGCATAGTACATACAATTGGGCAAACACTATAAATTTTGGCAATGTTCAAATATACCATGCCTTCCTTAAAACTAAACAGTAAGGAACAGTTATAGGTTGCTATCATTAACATACCAATTACACCATTTCTAGGCAATCCTCCCATTTTCTTAATATCCCCCATGTCAATGTTAATTATCAAAGCCCCTCAGCATGACTTTCTGCATGTGATCCAACAGAAAGGATTGGAACCTGTAAACATACCCTAAATCCCAACTCTTCCAGAAGGCATAAAAATCTGCTTAACGGTCTATCAGGACTACATCTTACACATTCAGTTTTGACAGAGATCATCTATCACAGTGAATAAGAGAATTTTAGTAGCCTATTCTAGCCCAAATATAATAGCTATTTTTTTAAAATGCTTTTCTAAAAATGTAAGCTTGACACTAAGTTAAAATTATACAATCTCATGGGATGAATTTTTTTTAGTAGAGAGCTTATTACTGCCTCCTTTAGTTACAAAAGACATATTATTCTTACAAGCAGACAATGATCACTTCTTTTAACCACAAGTACAATGACATCATAGTTGATTTAATCATAGTATGAAGGACCAAGAAAGTAGTTCTCATATTTCCAAAAATCCTGCTTACCTTGAATTCTAATTAACATACTGTAGTTGTGAAGATTACATCATGTGATTCATGCTACACTCAAAAGATTGACACAATTTAAAAAACAACAACACCAGTGCAAACTGTTTATAGCAAGTCACAATTTTCTGACTTTATCTTTTCAAAATCCTAGTACAGGTAGTCCTCGACTTACAAACACAATTGAGCTCAGACTTTATATTGCTAAGTGAAAAATGTGTTAAGTGAGCTTTGCCGCATTTTATGACTTTTCTTGCCACATTTGTTAAGTGAATCACTGCAGTTCTTAAATTAGTAACATGGATGTTAAGTGAATTTGGCTTCCCCATTGACTTTGCTGTCAGGTCGCAAAAGATGATCACGTGACCCCAGGACACTGCAACTGTCATAAATATGAACCAGTTGTCAAGCATCCAAATGTAAATCACATGGCCATGGGGATGCTGCAACAGTCATAAGTGTGAAAAATGGTCATAAGTTACTTTTTTCAGTGCCGTTGTAACTTCAAATGGTCAAACTAATTGAACTGTTGTAAGTCGAGGAGTACCTGTATAGGAGATGTCACATAGTATGACAAGCCAGTGCCAGCTTGTTCTGTGTGGACAAAATGTAGGCAAAGAATTAGCACTTTTCACTCCCTCTGTTGTAGCAAATTTGGTGTTCAGATCAATATTCCAAAGGCAGACATAAAATCCTGAGCCAATTATTGCAGGGCAAGGACATCTACAAGAACAAAGAGCACAGAACAGCTCAATGTTATCCATGAGCTTATCCCAACCATTTAAGGAAAATAGTTTGTGGCATACTGAGGGTATACTATAATATCTTTAATTAAAAGTTGTATTTTGCTATAATCCTGATACTGTTATAGTAAGGATACAAACACTGGGATTTAGCCAGAAGAAATTTTAATTTTCTTTCAGTTGCTTCTCTTTCTCTATATTGCTGGAATATCACCAAATGATGGGTAATTCATTAGGATACTTTAGAATCGCTGCTGTGCACTGTAACCACAAGACTTTCTGACCTTCTGATGTAATTTATAAGGCTGTAACCACATCTTGTACTGTATATAATGGTAATAGGTTTATGTTATTCACATGCTATAAAAAAATTGAAGATGCATGGAACAAAGAAATTAAAATGTTTATAAGATGACAGGGATCACTACAATCCTACAATACAATTTATAAAGAGCTGTGTCATAATAAATGTAAGCCTACTAACATTTTGTATTCTTTATAATTAAAAGCTGCAAATCAAATGAGTTTATTGTCAATCCATTTTTCTGACTTACTGGCATGGCTAATATAAACCAGGTCTTTAATTATTCAATTAGAAACTAGTCCTTTAAAAGAGCATTGTCTGATAGACGGCCTAATTTCAAATGCACTTCATAAACTTGTATCCAGCTGATTAGAGGAAGCAGTTATGTTTTATATGTTGCTACTGTCCTCAAGATTTAATTCTAAATAGTAGCATTAAAATATCTATCCCACATACCATTATTAGATGTAGAGAATTATTTAAAATCAAACATGGAGGATGAAAAAAATCCGTCTGCTAGTTAGCTGAAGTTTTTCTTTTCTTTACTAAGAATAAGCTATACTTCAATATCTCTTTACAATTTTATTAATATTAAATTAAATTCACTCCACTATCAATTGAAAAGTATAGTCTTTCTAAATGCTAGAAGTGAGTGAATCTGGCAGCCACAGAATAGACTTGTTTTCTTGCTTTCGTCCTTTAAAATCCCAGTATTTGCACACTACTTTCCTAAATTAAACTGCCAGGATAAGCAATTCCAGTCAGAAAGTATGGCCCCAAAGGTATCATGGTTCATTCAATGTCATGAGAGTTTTAGAGGTCATAATCAACATTATGAATTGGATCAGGAAACATATCAGCCAGAAACTTCGAACTCACAGATTATAGACTACATGAAACCATCTAACTCTTCTTCTACTGTCCTCTGAAGCCTGAATGTTCCTTGCTAAACGAGAATCATCCTATAAACGTGATGGCGAACCTATGGCACATGTGCCACAGGTGGCACGCGGAGCCATATCTGCGGGCACACGAGCTGTTGCCCTAGCTCAGCTCCAGCGCACATGCGTGCGCCGGCCAGCTGATTTTTGGCTGGCCCCACCCATGCTGCCCCTCCCCTCCCCTCCCAGGAGTCTCCACACGGCCTGTTTTGGATGCCAGGTAAGTACAGGGCTCGCGCGGAGGCTCTGGGAGGGCATTTTCGGCCTCCAGGGGGCCTCCGGGGGGGGCGGT
>QLTV01003323.1:838131-850920 GCA_003457575.1 Thermophis baileyi | reverse complement strand
GCCGAGAGCCAGCGATGTCCTCCCTTCGAACCGGTCCCTTCGGCAGTGGAGGCCACACCCAGTACCTTCCAGGAGCTTCCATGCTCGAGCCCCGGAGCGACAGCAGACCTGTCCGCACAGGCCGCTGCCTCACCACCAACTGAATTGCGCAGGTCTAGTAGGGCTCCAACGCGCCCCGCCTACCTGCGTGATTACGTATGCTGGACAGCTCCATCCAGGAGGGGAGGGGTGTTATGTTCTAACTGTCTCAACTGTGTTGCATGTTTCCAACCAGGTCCAGCGTTTGAGCGGGAAAAAGCTCAAACGCTATTGGCTGGTCTGTCTGACAGCTCCCTATAAAAGGGCAAGCTGTCAGACTGCTCTTTGCTGGTTGCTTACACAAGAGCTGAAATAAAGAGCTGCTTTGGAAGTCTGTCTCCTGCCATCTCTACCCACTATCTAACATAAGGGTTTTTTTGTTTTTTTTTGAGGAGAGGCAAAAGTTAAAAGGTTATAGTGTCTGTGATAATAAATGACAAGTTTGGAAATCAGTATATCAATTCCAGGCTTTGAGTTGACCATAGTATTAGGTTTAGGTTCAAGGGTCAAATTTTAAAAGGTTCAAAAATGATAATGAAAGTTCTTTTTTCAGTTTTTTTTCATATTGGCTTATTCCCAAAGAATTTACCTGTTAAGCGCTTTTAGATTTTTGTACAGAAAAAGTCTGGATTATCAGCAGGAAGTCTGATTATCAGCTGTTTAATTAGCATATGAAACTCTTAATGTTTTCTTTACAAAGGTCAAATGTAATGTGTTGTAAAGAACTATAATACACTCCAACAATGTTAATGGATAATAACCAAAGCACAGTTAATAGCAGTGATGATGATGATCATAATGACGAAGAGAAGTCTGAAATTACTAAATTTTGGTGCCTTTTTAAGGACACTGTTTAAGAGTGATAAAAATAATTCAGCAGTACACTATTATCTCTGTTGTAGGCTTCTGAATTATGTACAATTATGATTAATTTATTATCTTCCTAAAATATTAATAACTCTGAATTATATCAGCTTTATAGAATAAAACAACACCAAAAATAAAACATTGTACCATTTTCTCTAAAACAATAATTTTGCTTCCAATACAGAATGATCACCTATATTCATAGTACATTAATATTTAAACATAGGTTCAATGAAAATTACTAATTTCAAGTTACTCAGTATTCTAATGTGTAGTACAATTACTTTACACTGTTTTAGAAACTGCACTGAGGTCAGTGCAGAATCAAAAATTATTATAGATTATTGGAAAATAGTATTTATTAAATTAAATATGCCTCACTAAATTCATTATTTTTTGCATTTCTATAGAGAAATATCACTTTCTTTCATCTTGCTATATATTTATCAAAATCACAACTAAAACAAACATAATTTATTGATATCATATTCATAATATACAGTGTAACAATGAAAAAAAAACTTGAAATAGATAAGCACCACTGGTCTGTCTCTGTGTGTGGATGTATCCATCTCCTGTCCATCTATCCCCATCTTCCTGTGGTTTTCCAAAGCATTCCAAAGAGGTTATTTCCACTACTTTGAAATGGTGAATTATGGGAAAGCCTTAGCTTGAGACTAGCAGCTGAGATAGCAACAGAGATGAAAGTTATTTGGTATTGTGATTCAAGGAAAAACACAGCTGCTCCAGCTGGCCTTCTCAGATCTCAAATCTTACAACAATGATCAAGAAGGCGATAATGTGCTCCATTTCAGTTTGAAAAATGTGTTCATAAAAATAGTCTCTAAAAAGGGTAAAAAAATACTATTAATCACACTTCACCCTGGAGTTTTAGGCAATGAAGCAAGAGTAGATATACTAAAAAGAAGGGCAGCTGATATATTATATGTTATGCAAAACCTCTGTTCAAATATATTTTAGTAATCTGAACTGCAATTTTCCCATATATGTTTATGAACTAAGAATTTATTGTAGTTTTTTATGCAGATAGACAGTATAAATTTAAAATATAATGACTGAAAAAATCAATAAATATTTGTTTAATTACAACTGAAGTAATGTTTTGATATTAGCAGTTGGAACAAAGGTACTTCACAAAATGATCCTGCATTTCTTCTCAAATTGCTAAAAAAGTTTTTAAAAATACTATTTTACCTATCTATAAACTATCATGTCTGTTTGATTATTTGTTAACCCTCAATTGGGCAAAATAGGAAATCATAGGGTAACAATTTTTGAATTAATGTGCCTCAAATGCATTATTATGATTTCTATGATATGGAGATTTAGCAAACCTATGGCCGCTTCAGTACTGCTGTACAAGTGCAATCAGTCACAGTCATGTGACTATTATTTCAAAAGTTCTCTGCCAGGTTTCTATAAGGAAAGTCAATGGGGAAGCCAGCAGGAAGTCGGTAGTTGCTTCTGCTCCTACTCCTCTTTTGTCCACCTATGGTGATTACGTTTCTCTAATTAGATAAGGAAATATCTCTGAAATGATGACTCAATGAATCACATGTTAGTTTATAAGTTTATACATATATGTGTAACATAGATACAAAGGAGATATAGAAAGTATTTTAGAAGGATAAAGATGATATAGAAATTTAAATGGCATTTAAAGGACAAGTTGTTCTTTTATAGATTATTGAGTTTTAAAACCTTTAGGCTTTTCTTTTTTGTCTTGAGCAACAAATCATATTGTGATAATTTAATGTCTAAAGATCAACATTGTTACACAATCACTAAACTATGAATGATTTAAGATTACAAAAATGTAAATATTTTCTATTATTCTCTTGATGGAAAAGTATAGCTTTTCTGAACTCAAATGGAAACATAGGCTTACTCTTTCAAGTTCTTTGTGTTATAATATCAGGCTCACATATTCCTCTTCCTATTTATGAGATAATGAATTTTCACAAAAGGCTATTAGAGTAAAATGAACTGGCACATATATTGTTATAGTTATAGTTACTGCATTTGATGCTTGAAAGTACATATACTCTTAAGATCCTTGAATTATATTATTTGGTGTCATGTCACTGCAAAGTTTTAGATCCAAGCTTTTAGTTTGGAAAATATTGATTATAGCTGTCTATTTAATAAGTTTATAGAATATGTAAAATATATTGTAAAACAATACTATTCATAATTACTTTATTCATGCAAAAAGATGTTCATTCATATATTTACTCATAGGCATCCCAGCTCAGTCATCTACAAATACAATCAAGGCAGTCTCCATTCTAAATACCATCATAAAACCAGACTGAAACACGTTTAGATAATCTGCTTCTTTCAGAGAACTTTGAAATTGTATTCCTACTACCTTCTGGACATTATTCCATACACAGGAAGGTTAGAGACAGGATAAAAGTTATGGAATTGGTTGGGTCCAGGGACAGCTGCATTATGCAAGGGGGCTCTCCCATAGCATGGAACCAACTACCTCCTTAAATTACTTGGGTCCAGAAAACAGATGGCCATACTAACAGCACCGCAAATTCTGGACACTTCCTCAGGAGTCATCCCAGGACTAGACACAAGGCACTTTGGCCAATCTGCTTAGTTGCAATTCAGCTTGTAGTGGATTTTAATTATTTTATCCACCAAAGAAACAGAATATTTTTCATAGCAGCATCACATATCATCCAGTGGTCTATCCTTTCCAAGCAAGTTCAGGTCATCCAGAAAAAAATGCTGAATGGCTACTAATGCAGCTATTAAGGATATAAAAATATTAAGTGTTTCACTGCCTTCATCCAGAATATTGCTTTTTACCCATACTCAATCAGACTTGAACTGGGATCATGTATATAGTGTTCCATTAGTACATCATCTCTTGGAAAGTAATACAAAGTATACCATAAGATGAGCACATACAGCAGAGGTGCCACACATTCCAAGGCCCACCCACATGCCAATTTCAAGCAGGAATTAAGATTTTGGCCCATCCTTAGGGAAATCCCATAATGTATGAAATCCTAAAACGTTTTTAGCTTCTGGCTTTTTCATTTAAAAATCTAATTTTAAATCCTACAATGCAACTAATAGAGTGCCCTACTGCAACATGGCTACTTGGCAGTTGAAAGGAGATAAGAACTCATGTCTATGGTTTAATTGCAAAAGAATGTCCTGAAACACATCAAAAAGGTTTTCCCCAATTTCATGCTAAACCTTAAATTGGATATGCTACCCTTTTAGTTCAGAATTTTAGAAACCAGCTCTTCACTGTTCCTTTTACAACATGTGTTTTACTAAAGGCTATGGTACATTTGTATTTACCAGTAAGTATTTTAGTACTTGTTATAGTTGGAAACAAGGTATAACATTCTGCCACAAAGATACTGTCTTCTAACTTTTGGCAAAGAACTTATGTAGTATACATTTTTTTTCTTTCGTGTGCAAATTTTATAGTGTTCTGAAATTAAAAAGTCCCCTAAAATGTACTTAAAATATCACTTTTTTAAGCATTACATCTGTTATCTTTTAAATTCCCATATGGTTCCAAAGCTACATTTTCTGAACTTACCACAAAGAACGAAAAGAAAAAAAAAGAAAAAAGTTTTTCAGCTTTTCTTTAATGCAATTAGAACATGTTGACTTAGTTTTTCTTTTAAAAATACACAATTTTGGCTGTCTGACAATCATATGTAGTACCAGAATAAATTAAAAAATCACTTATGTATGTATATATATGCATATCTACGTTCATTAAGAACTCTGTCCATTGTCCCAGGGCACAATTGTCCACTAAATCTGTTATATTTTGAAAGACTGAAGGCAAAACAATGGTAATAAGTAGCATCTTGAATGAGCCATAGATTGTCCAGTCAATATATATGGTAATAATAGTCATAAAAGATAACTTAATTGTTTTTACAACACAGAACACATTACATTTGACATACACTTTATGGTTCCTGTTTATTAAGAGTAAAAAAGTAACAGAAGATAATACTTCATTACAAATAAAGGTCACATATATGTTAAGTTGCTAAGCAGATTTTTGCAGGAACACAGAAGCATTCTAAGGTGATGAACTACTGGGAATAGATTTCTGGTAAAAAGTCAGCAGTAAAGAGAGAACAGATTGAGATCAGATTTTTGTTTTTATGTTTTAATGATTTGTCTTAATTTTGATTTTTCTCGATACAACTCTCTGCTAATTATGAACTGTGTGTAAGTCATTTATTAAAATATTTCATAAACTAATATTTCACAAGTGTCTGTAAAATTGCTTGTGGAAACCAAGATGCACAACAATCCATTGATAGTAATCCAATCCAATCTTTCACCAAATATTAAAAAAAGTAAATTAAATTAAATATATGACAGCACTTGAATGGATCAAAGACTCTTAGACTCTTGGAACCCCTTTAAGACTTTTTGTTGGACAACTTAGACTGAAATGTTAATGATTTATTAATTTGCAAATGGATAAAAGATAGGCTTTGCAAAGGACAGATATAGGTATGTATCCTTATATGTGGGGAAGAAATACTAAGTTTGCCTGTACCCATGGTGAAGATCAGAAGTCACTTAACTATTTCTCTTTCCTTCTTTCTTTTATATCTTTTCTTTCTTTTCTTGTACTCTATTATTTTCCTATTCATTTTCTTTTTACTTCTGAACTTGATTTGTATTATTTTTTAAATTTTCCATATTTTCAATAAAATTTTCAATAAAATTATTTTAAAAATTAAATCCAATCCAATTAAATTCATTCATTAAATGAATATGGATTATTTTGCTGAAACCATGATAAACTCTTTACATTATCAACAGTTGATAAAAATGCCTATAAGAATGCATTTCATTTTTGTGGTAAAGAAGGTTATGTACAGTATAGAGTGATAAAATGTGGCTAAAAAACAATGGATGAAAATGAAAAGAAATCTAATTAGATCTTATTCATACCAACAGCATGTATTCTTTCTGTCCATACTTTTCTTCCTTTGCAAGCAACTTTACCTTAAACACCTCATTATTTTTAGCTTAACAAATGTCAGGCGCAAGGAACGAGCATGACGCTGTGAGCTGATCAGAAAAGTATATTTATTATTACTCACCTGTTTATGGAATTTTGACAAACCAACTGGGAAGCAACCATATTGATGTATTATAGTAGCATAAATTGGGTGTGATTATCTATTTATCCCAGACATGCATAGGCAATTTTATCAAGATCAGAAAAACTTAATGTACTGAGTACACATTCAATCTGATAAAAGTTTTTGCAACACATGTCATCCATATTTATAGGACCAATTCCAGTCTAAGGCTTTGCCTGTCCAAAAAAAAAAAAGGCTGTTCCAGAGGAATTACACTTAAAATCACTTGTTCCAACATAAACAACTTCCATCCAATCTGGGTGACATTTACATACAACATTATATTTTAATCATTAGCAGCAGCAGCAGCAGCACTAATTAAGGGAAGATTCCATTATAATAGAAAAAATTTGTAAAACTCCAAAGTCATATTTAAGATAAATGTTAAGAAAACAACTGATACCGGTATCAACTTCATTTTCTATATTTAATAACTGCAATGTAACTGTGAATGTTGATATTAGCGCTGAACACTTAAAGGCAATAATCCAACATCAAATTAAATTTAATATGTAGTTTCTATTGCAACTGACCTATGGACAACATTCACAAATATCTCTGAATAGGGTACTAATATATAAATGAGGAAATGTATAAAGGAGTTTTGGAAGCTTAGCTGAAAACAAGCACTAGATATTGATACTGATCTGTGAGATATTAAGGGAGAAAACTGTTCACTTGAAGACAGCCAAATTTATATTACTAAAGATTTTCATCTTGATTAGGGCTGGGGTATTTATTTTCTTAACCAACAAGTCCATTGTCTATGTAGTGTTCTCTGAAACTGATATTTGGAATTGCTAGTTAACTTCATTTATACATAACTGACAGTGAACTTGCTAATGTAATATCCAAAACAGTGCATTTTACAATAATTTATAAAATCTATGCAGATTTCTAATAGACAAATTCTTTTCCTATACTTCATTGAAATTAAAATACTTCAAATTAGTTAGTCCTCTCAATCTGTAAATCTAATAACTCCAGAATAAAATTAAAGGTGACAACTTTTCAGTTATATGGACCTCAGTTGAATGAAACAAAAATAAAGCAGCAATAGTAACTTCTTTTAGTAACAGGATGCATGGGTAAGATTATTTGTGCAGAACTGTATTCCATATAATCCTATTTTTAAACTGCACTTCAAAATACAATTTAAATACAACTAGTTTAGTACAACTAGTATTTTTATTTAACAGTGGGCTATATTTATAACTGATACTAAAGAAGAATTATATTATAAAAATATAGTTCTGTATTTAGTTAAGATTATATGTTATTCAAGATTTCTCAATTTTACATATTATATTATACAATAAGGAGACGAATGCCAATACCTATCAGATTCTATCAGTTTTTAGATGTTTCTTTTCTATTTGAACTGTATAACAGGAGAACGTATTTATGCATTCTGGTGGCTAGACAGTCATTATAATCAGGGGTGGGTTCCACTTACCTTCCCTACCGGTTCCATTGCGACGTTTTGCGCACGCGTGCGCGCTCCGCTCATGCAATTTTGTTTCTGCACATGCTCAGTAGCTGCAATCAGCCCGAAACACAGCTGAGGAGCTGATCAGCTGTGCTTCGGTCGAAGGAATAAAGGTCAGTATAAACCCAGGGGCTGGCGGGAGGGCCCTTTTTCAAGCAGCAGAACAGGAAAAACCTTCCAAACAGTAAAAAGTTCCCAAAAAATTCCCAAAAAAATATGGCGGCGCCCACGGACCAGCACCGATCGAACCGGATCTGTGACATCACCAGCGGGTCGCTAACGGTTCGGACGATCCAGTCCGAACTGGGAGGAACCCACCCCTGATTATAATGAAACATATTACTTTGTACACTATTTTCCTTGTCCTTATTTACTCAACATAATCTCTCTCCACTTCTCTCCACTTCAGAAACAATTAAGCAAGGCTAATTAATAATAACCAAAGGGAAACAATCCTTGATTAAGAAAGTGGTGAACAGGCATGAGTGCCATTTCATCTGAAAGTCAATTAAGTAAGTATATTCATATTTTTCTCCAGGAATTTAAAGCCTTAAAATAGTGGTTCATATATCAGACATCCACACAAAAAGGATGTATACCTATATGAAATGAAATTTCATCTTGCTAGAGAATCAGTATAACAGGAGGGAAATGTTTCTTTGAATACAGAGCAATCTATAAAGTTGCTTTCTTTATGAACCAGACTCCTATCACTGTCTCACTAGTATAAATAATCTTATAGTGTAGGTCTTGGGATAGAAATTAAATGACAGATGGAAAAAATGTAATTAGCTTCATATGCTGCAATTTGTATATTTTCTTAAAACTAGAATAGAGTTTTCTTTTCCTTTGAAAGGTGCATCTATGAATGATAATGTGAATTATGACACCCACATCTTGAAGGAATTCCTTTGCTTTTCTTTACCAAACTTTCTTAAATCTACACCAGTTTATGTGGCATAGGAGCAGAATGCAAACATCGCTAGCACAAACTGGTCAGCAGTAGCAATAGCACTTAGCAATAGCACTTTAGACTTATATACCGCTTTACAGTGCTTTACAGCCCTCTCTAAGCGGTTTACAGAGTCAGCATATTGCCCCCAACAATCTGGGTCCTCATTTTACCCACCTCGGAAGGATGGAAGGCTGAGTCAACCTTGAGCCGGTGAGATTTGAACCGCCGAACTGCAGCTAGCAGTCAGCTGAAGTAGCCTGCAGTACTGCACTCTAACCACTGCGCCACCTCGGCTCCAGTAGCTACTATCGATCAAATAGACTGAGATTATAATAATCCATATAAATCATCTCTTTCTTTATGGAAAATACTTGGATGGGTGGTTAGTTCTCAAAATTTATCATTTGAAATTACATGTATATTTAAATTTACATTCTCCTGAACACTTGGGAAAATAGAACTGGATTGGGATTACACAGAAAGTGCTACACCAAGTGAGTGAGATGGATGCACAGGAAAATATTTATTCCCATTTAATGCCAACTGAGTAACAGCCGCTCTAAGTTTTAGTGTTATAATATACAGTACTTCTTTCTTTCGTTCTCTTTCTTTCTTACTTTCTTTCTTACTTACTTGCTTTCTTTCTTTCTTTCTTTCTTTCTTTCTTTCTTTCTTTCTTTCTTTCTTTCTTTCTTTCTTTCTTTCTTTCTTTCTTTCTCTTTCTTTCTCTTTCTTTCCTCCTTCCTTCCTTCCTTCCTTCCTTCCTTTCCCTTCTCATGCACAAATACTGAACACACACACATACCATCCAGATGCTTATACAGAGAGATTAAACCATTTGTGGCAAAAGTGGAAAAAGTAAATTGTAGAAAGTACCAACAAAAATCCAACAGTTTAGCAATATTTGAACATAATTTGAACTCAGGATTACACTAGATTCCCTGATAAACTCCTATGCATAAATCAGTGTCTGTCAGAAACAGAACAATATTTGTTCTGTTCATCTTGAATACTTTGGAATCTCACATGTAATGCCACAGATATATGCCTGGCCCAAATGTATATGCAGTCATATTTTCACACACTAAATTGAACAGAGCAGGGGGTTGCTCTGGGGAATTTACCTTTTTGGCAGAGTTCAAAATATGAATTACTGAAATACTTTCCTCCCTCTACTTCCTTTCTTCTTTCCTTGGGGAAAAATGAGAAATGCAGTTATACCTAGATACATTTTTTCTTTAAAACTAAATATAAGTTTACTCTATTGTTCTTTCCACACAGATGGGAAGTTTCACCTTGACACAGTGGAAGAAGCAAAACATAACCATAAGAAGTGGAACAAGAGATACCATAAGCCCCAGACAGCCTTGCTAATGCAACATTGCTACTAAGCTAGCTGTACTTATTTAATGAAGCTAAAGCTTGGTGAACACAAAGTGCTTTAACACTTTGTTACAAAAAGAAACAAAAGAGTAAGCTAAATCCAAAAATTCTAGAGAATTCCTAAAACCTTGGCATTCAACAAATTAGCCATCAATAGACACACAGAGATAAGTCACATTACAAACCAGTCAAAGGAGATAATAAAGTAGCTAAGAAAAAAAACTACCATAGACCAGAACAGGGGTTGGCAACCTTAAAATTTCAAAGAACCATTTGGACCCGTTTCCCAGAGAAAACAAAACACCCGGAGCCACAAAACCTGGGTGGGCATGGCCAACTCGTCACTCCCACCGAGTCACATGACACCCCCCCCAGCTGCGCCTACCCAGGTTTTGTGGCTCTATGTTTTCTTTTCTATGAGAAACAGGTATCTCTCTCTCTTTTCCCTCTCTCTTTCTCTCTCTCCATCTCTCTTTCTCTCTCTCCAATCTCTCTCCCTCCCTCTCATCTTTCTTTCACTCTCCGGTTTTGTGGCTCTCAGTGTTTTCTTTTCTATGGGAAACAGGTATGTCTCTCTCTCCCTCTCCCTCATCTCTCTCTTTCTCCCTCTTTCTCCCCTTCTCTCTCTGTGTGCTGAGGAACGATTGCCACCCCCAGTGAAGGCTTCTCTTCGGGTGACCCTCCTCCCCCTCTCGCAACTGCCTGGCTGGCTGTGGCACGCACGGGGAGACCCTCCTCAAGCGAGCGCCAAAGTGCAGCAAAGGCGCACGCGGAGGACGGGCGGTTGCTCGCTTAAGGAGGGTCTTTGGACGCGGCTTCTCTCCTGCCCTAAGGATCCGGCCATTGCCTTGCTGTGTCCCGTCCCGTGTCCCCCCGCAGCTCTTCGGCCGAGCGAGGAGGGCGTGAGCTCCAACCCAAAGCGGCAGGAAGCGAAGGCTGCCTTACGCACAAATGTGGCATGAAGGCAGCTACAGGGCCACTTCTCTCCTGTCCTAAGGATCCGGCCATCGCCTTGCCATGCCCCCCCACCCCACATGAGAGGAGGAGGAAGGGGAGGAGGGTTGCCAGAGCGAAGGCAGCCTTCGCTTCCTGCTGCTTCGGGCTGGAGCTTACGCCCACCCCACTCGGCCAAAGAGCTGCAGGGGGGGACGGGACACGGCAAGGCAATGACCAGAGCCTTAGGGCAGGAGAGAAGCCACATCCAAAGACCCTCCTTAAGCAAGCAGCCGCCCGCCCTCCACGCGCGCTTTTGCTGCACTTTGGCGCTCGCTTGAGGGACTCCCCGTGCATACACACCCTCCCGGCCCCACCACAGCCAGCCAGGGAGTCGCGAGAGGGGGAGGAGGGTCGCCCGAAGGAAAGTCTCCGCCGGGGATGGCTATGTTCCTCAACCAGCACCGAAGAATCACCCCCGCCCGCTTCTCCATTCCCGTCGCCCTTACCTTCTCAGGCCAGGTGAGGGAGGGGAGGGGAGGGCGAGGCCAGCCAGTGATGGGACAGGGAGCCACAGCAGGGGCCCCAAAGAGCCGCATGCGGCTCCGGAGCCACAGGTTGCCAACCCCTGGACCAGAACATATCCTCTCCAACAGCCAAATAAACAGGGAGTAACTCCAAACAATCAAGCAGAAAACAATACCCCAGTCAAGGAACTATGAGCGAGAAAACCACATCCCCAATTAACACCAGCAGGATAAGTTACTGTATATAAGTAGTGAGCTAATGCTATCCTCACTAGCATTGATGATGTTACCTAGTGAAGTAATGAACCATTTGTAAGAAACAACCAAGTTTAGAGATCACCAAGGAGTTCACAAACAAATAAAACAAAAGAAGCATACCTAATTCCATTAAAAGTAACCAAATGAATGCCTATCAAGCAGGTTTAATTAAGCAGTCCTTGTTAAAGTCCAAAAAGAGGAAGGCATTAAAAACTGACAGGCAACATCTAGTACAGGTGAAGAATTTGGCTGTTTTAACAATTGCAGCTGGCTACTCAAGATCAAGCTTTTACAGAGTGATCTGGCATGCCCATTTCAGGCACAGACACCTTATCAAAACATTTGTATAGCACCTCCCAATACTAGAGATGTGAAGGCCCGGGAAAAAACCGGAAAAATTCGGAAAAGGAGCGTTGGTCCTACCTGAACGCCTTTTCTCAGTGTAGGTTGCAGGATAGGCCAGGAATGGGTGATGACTTCATCCTTCTGCCTAGAGACTGAGTCATAATTTTCATAGCCACGCCCCGTTGCCTCTCTCTCTGCTCCAGTTATCGACGAAGGCGCAGCTGTAACAACACAACTGTATCCAGAGGTTAGGTGCCCTGACCCCCACCCTCCAGGATCCAGACCCTACGGTCATGCCAGGGTGGGACTGGCCTATCCTGCAACCTACACTGAGAAAAGGCGTTCAGGTCGGACCAACGCCCCTTCCCCAGTGAGGTTGCAGGATAGGCCAGGAATGGGACATACCAAAGCTGGAAGTCCTAAGGGCGGGTCTCCGTTGGGGCTGGATCTGTCGGTGCGCGGAGAACCTGCTGGAGTACTCTCCTGCCGAAGGATGCCTCAGCTGAGGCAAACACGTCCAGCCGGTAATGCCGAATAAACGGCGTAGGAGATGCCCAGGTGGCCGCTCTGCAGATGTCTTCCAGGGAGGCCTGGGTTGACCAGGCAGCCGTAGCAGCGGCGCTCCTGGTAGAGTGAGCGGTCACCCCTCGTGGCACGGGAAGAGACTGGACCTGGTACGCAGCCGCGATGCAGGCCCGGATCCAACGGCCAATCGTGGACGAGGACACCTTGGAGCCCAACGAGGCGGGAGGGAAAGCCACAAACAGGGGCTCGGGA
>QLTV01003323.1:799971-821919 GCA_003457575.1 Thermophis baileyi | reverse complement strand
ATGTTTTGATTCTTTATATAAATTTATTTGTGACATTTTTTAATGTGTCCTGTTTCCTTGCACTTGTTGACAAATAAATAAATAAATAAATAAATAAATAAAATAAATAAAATAAAATAAAATAAAATAAATAATAAAATAAAATAATAAAATAAAATAAAATAAAATAATAAAATAAAATAAATAAAATAAAATAAAATAATAAAATTAAATAAAATTAAATTAAATAAAATAAGCTGTGGTTGAACAACTGAATGAGTGAATATAAGCTTTTTTTTTTATTTTTTGAGGTGCTCTCTGAGCTTGGCTGTTTTCTTTCAAATGTTTCATTACCCAAACTAGGTAACATCATTAGTGCTTTTTCTTTTTCTTTTTTTCATTTTATATAACTGTTTAAATAGATCATGGTTGAAGAAGCCTGCCACACTAAAATAAAGTGTTTAATTTATAAGATCAATGCCATGATTTTATAATTCAGAATCTGCAATAATTTAATAAATAATTGTTTCTAATAATTTATTTTAATTTTAATTGGAATATTGCAAACCACTGTGAATCCTGCATAAATAAATAAATAATTACTAACTAAATAAATAAGTTAGTAAATAGATAATTTGGATTTCTTTTTTGCGAGATTGTGAAAAATATTCTACTTATACACCCACTGCCTAGCTTTTGTTAAGAATCATTAGAATTTATTCATTAAAAAACTGGAGATAAACATGTGATTCAACCTTCTGAAAAACTAAGTCACCAGCTTAAAAGATGATCATCAATCTAAAGGTGAATTGGTTGTGCCAAGTTGTTTTAATTTATCACAGAATAATTTATGAAACTGCTAGTAAAAACATGAAATGACTTTAATGGAAGATCTTTAAATCAAAATGAGACCAGAGTATTTTGAACTTTAACCTGGCAAGTCTTAACAGCTTGTGATTACCTTTCACTTTACTATTACACAAAAAAGCTGAAAAAACAAGTACTTTTAAATTCTAAATAAAAACATTGAATTTTTGTATATTTTTTAAATATATATTTTCAAACAATAAGTCCTCTAGATTCCTTGGCAACAGTTTGTTTAAATTATAGCAAACTTTGAACAGTTTTAACTACTTTAGTTAAACTACTTTAGATTCCTGTTTATGTAGCTCCAGGTACTATAATTATATCTACACTTGTAATACATATTATGTTAATTTTCAAATCCATTTGTGTTCTTAGGATAATTTTATTTTACATTTCTTTGTACAAGTTTTGCTGTTTTCAATAAGATACATAAGCTCATGAATAAGTGACATGATATATAATAAATAAAATAATAAAACAACAAATTAAACATCCAAAAGAAAAACTAAGTGGCTGGTAATGAAATGTTTAACATATATCAGAGCATGGAGACAGGAAGAGACTTTCCTAGGTGATGGATAAAGGGGGAACTGGAGATCAGTTGAGAAACAATTGTGCAAGAAAAAGCTGTTCAATAGTATGAAGGTTGTTTTTCCCCCCTTCCATGTTATATAAATCTTGTATTTAAACTTTCTCTTAAAAGTGTCTTACTTCTAAGACCAAAGCAAAACATGTCAGCATCCTAAGCTGCTCTTCCTCAGCCATTAACACCGCTTGCCTGATGCCAAATAAGTTCTGGATTTCTGATGTGTGAGACATTGTTAATCACTTTTACTGATATACAGGCCAGGTTAATTTTCTGAGTAGATACCTTTAGTACATAAGGATCTGCTGAAGGATGTCTTAAGTAGATGACTACAATTTCGTATTGCGCATACAGGAAGGAACAAGTCCCAAATTTCCTTAGGAAAGGGAAGGGAAGGGAAGGGAAGGGAAGGGAAGGGAAGGGAAGGAAAGGAAAGGAAAGGAAAGGAAAGGAAAGGAAAGGAAAGGAAAGGAAAGGAAAGGAAAGGAAAGGAAAGGAAAGGAAAGGAAAGGAAAGGAAAGGAAAGGAAAGGAAAGGAAGCAGTTACCAGCTGAAGACCTTTTGCCATTGCTGCAACAATGGCAGAGAACAATCCCTTACCATTGTTTCCCACTACTGGGAAGAAGGCAGAGACAAGCAGGGTTGTTGTTGTTTTTTTTGCACAATTCAGCTCTTCCAATTATTGGTCAATGATGAATAGTTGAAGGAGAACACTCATATAAAAAGACACATTCTTTCACATTACTGTACCAGGAAGCAAGAGGCATAAGGGTCAAAATACTTTTGGGGGAGTATTTCAAGAGAAACCGTTTAAGCCTTCCCTCACAATTCTGACTGAAATGTTTACAAGCTGGGTAGTTACAGCAAGACTGGTGGCGCAAGGGTGTCTGCAGTGGGTTTTGAAGTCAGCAAGTCTGTGGTTTCCTTGGCACACCCTAGAGGAAAGCCAAAAGTTTTCCAGGTTATTTTCACTTCAGCCAGAGACCAAGAAGAAGATTGAGAGAAATAATTTTGGTAGGCAAATTTTAAGGACTTTCATCTTCAGCAAAGCAATTCAGGCTGCCCCTGTCCCATCTAAATTAGTTCACTGAAGAGAATCTATGTCACTTTACAGAGTTTACAGTTTGTATTTTTAAAAAGTCCACTTTTTATACATATCTATCTATGAATATTATTATTATGTTATTTATAAATTGCTTGAGATATAAAGGTTATTTTATTTTTAACAACACAATGTGAGATCAATTATAACTACTTATTTTTCCCTAAGAAATAAAGTATTAGTCAATCATTTTAAATGGTAAAGATAAAGGTTTTCCCTTTCCAGTCCTGTCCAACTTTAGGGTGGAATGGGCCAACTTGCCACAGCCAAATCATCAGTCATCTTATCACGGGACAACTTATCATGGCCAATTTGCCACAGGACAACTCACCGTGGGACAATTCAACACTGTATTAATCACTTCATTCAAGTACTTTTATTATTGGTGACCATGATTTCGTTGAAATTATTGCAACTTTTGTATTTCTGGATTGATGTTCTTTATTTTATTATTATTGGCCACGGTTCCATCAAAATTAATTTAAGTTTTGTATTTGTTGAGTTGTCCCATGGTGAGTTGGCTGTGGTGAGTTGGCCATGGCAAGTTGTCCTAGACCAGTGTTGGTGAACCTTTTCGGCACTGAGTGCCGAAACGGGAACGTATGTGTGTGCGCAGCAAACCGGAAGAGCAGCCGCCTGGTGCGCATGCGTGCACCGGGCAGCTGCTCTTCTGGTTTCCGACGTGCACATGTACACCGGCCACCTAGTCTTCCGGTTTCTGGTGTGCATGCGCGCGCGAAGACCAGCTGGCGGGTGCACATGCACGCCAGAAACAGGAAGAGCAGCCGCCCGGAGCGCATGCGCGTGCCGGGAAGATGATCTTCCGGTTTCCAACACATGCATGCGCACCGGTCAGCTGGTCTTCACGTGCGCATGTGTGCCAGAAACCGGAAGACCAGGTGGTCGGTGTGCATGTGTGGCATGCGCATCGAGCAGCTGCTCTTCTGGTTTCCGGCACGCACGCGTGCATGAAGACCAGCTGGCCAGCACTCCGGAAGAGCAACGGATGATGGCTCGTGTGCCCGGAGAGATGGCTCTGCGTGCCACTTCTGACGCGTGCCATAGGTTTGCCATCACGGTCCTAGACACACTCTAGGGGACAATGCTCATCTCCGTTTCTTAGCTAAGGAAGCCAGTGTTATTCTGTAGTTATGTGGCCAGCATGACTATACGCTGAGGTGCCCAGAATGCTGTTACCTTCCCACTGATTTAGCAACTCTCATTTGCATGCTTTTGAACTACTAGATTGGCAGGAGTTGGGACAAAAATGGGAGTTCATCCACAGCTCGGATCTCGAACCTGGGCTGTCAGCTTTCTAGCTAACAAGCTCAGCAACTTTAACTGCTGAGCCATCGTGCTCCCCTTCAATCATTTTAAAATAAATGATACATAGATTTATATGGAATTTGGAAAGGTCTGATTGCTGGAATTAATCAACAGGAAATATGAGTGATCAATTTGCTATCTTACTTTAATAATCTTCAAAAAATACAACATAACAATTTAAAGGGGCGTTGGTCCTACCTGAGACACCCATTTTCAGGAGGTGCAGATAGACTCCAGGCATGGGATGACTCTTGTCTTATAGCTCTTTAGACTGAGTTCAAACTGAAGACATGCCGTCTGCTGACGTTCCCCAGTTTCGACGATGTTACAGCGATGCCTCAGGACGTAGTACCTACAACGACACCCAAGGATACCCCAGACCAGACCCTCCCTAGGGTGGGGCTGGAGTCTATTGGCACCTCCTGAAAATGGGCGTCTTAGGTAGGACCAACGCCCCTTTTCCAGTGAGGTGCCTCTAGACTCCAGGCATGGGACATACCAAAGCTGGCTGTCCTCACGGGAGGGTACCTGTCTGGTCCTGCTCACCGGTCGTTCCCAGTACTCGCTGAAGGACCCTCCTGCCAAAGGCGGCCTCGGCCGAGGCGAAAGAGTCCAGCCGGTAGTGCCTGATGAAAGGCGATGGTGAAGACCAGGTCGCTGCATGACAAATTTCCTCCACCGAAGCCTGTGTCGCCCAGGCTGCCATAGTGGCAGCACTCCTGGTAGAATGTGCTGTGAGCACCCTCGGTCTCGGCAGGGCCTGCAAGTCATATGCCTTGGCAATGGTCGCACGAAGGCACCGGCCTACTGTCGATGCCGTAACCTTCTGCCCCATCGTAGCTGGTTGGAATGATATAAAAAGTGCCTCAGTCTTCCTGAATGCCTTTGTCCGTTTTATATATATGTGTAAGGCCCTCCGCACATCTAGAATGTGCCATTCCCTTTCTCAGGAGTGAGAAGGATTGGGACAGAAATCTGGCAAAATCAACTCCTGCGCTCGATGAAACAAAGAGTTGACTTTGGGCATAAAGGCTGGGTCCAGTCTCAACACTACCCTATCAGTGTGGAAGATGCATAAATCTTCCCTTACGGAGAGAGCGACCAACTCCGATATCCTCCTGGCTGATGTTATGGCCACTAAAAAGACCACCTTATAAGTTAGAAAACTGAGGTGGGTAGTCCTTAGGGGTTTGAAGGGTGCCTTGATGAGAGCCTGCAGCACCTTGGAGAGATCCCAGGTGGGGTACCTATGAACCACCGGTGGTCTTAAATTGATGGCTCCCTTAAGGAATCTCTGGGTGGTGTGCTATAGACCCTAGAGCCCCACTGGACAAAATCGAGGCCAAGGCCGCTACCTGCCTCCAAAGAGTAGTCGGAGCTAACCCTTTATCCAGGCCCTCCTGGAGGATGTCTAGCAATTGAGGCACTGATACTGTGGTGAGATCCAAGTTACGTCTGGTACACCACCTACAAAAAATCCCCCAGGTAACGTTGTAAATCCGAATGGTGGATGGTCGTCTGGCAGCCTGGATGGTGTGTATAACACCGGTGGAGAAATTTCGCTCTGTCAGAAGTCTCCGCTCAAGCGCCACATGGTCAGGTGGAGCCACTGTGGGTCTGGGTGGCATATGGGACCCTGGCTGAGGGAGACTCTGTCCGGAGGAATCCTCCACGGTCTGGCAATCAACAAGCTGACCATATCTGCGAACCATGGACGTCTGGGCCAGTGTGGTGCTATTAGTATCACCTCCGCCTTCTCTGCTAACATCCTTCTGAGCACTTGCGGGATCAAGGCCAGGGGTGGGAATGCATAAAAAAGCCCGAGGCCATGGGCAACGAAGAGCGTTGATTTCCTCCACCCCCGGAGCTGGAAACCTCGAGAAGAACTGGGGCAGCTGGCAGTTTGCCGGGGAAGCAAAAAGATCCAATATTGGAGGGCCAAACCGATCCGATTTCTCCCGGAACAAGTCTGGGTGCGGGCGCCACTCCGAATGGTCGATGGTGGCCCTGCTCAGCCAGTCTGCCCAAACATTCCTCGACCCCGAGAGGTGCTCAGCCTTTATGGAAAGCACATTCTTCTCCGCCCAGGAACATAGCTGCTCTGCCTCCTTCATGAGAGCTTTGGAGTGAGTGCCCCCTTGTCTATGTGTGCCTTGGTGGCCACATTGTCAGTGAGGATGAGGATGTGCTGGCCTGCAATCTGTTCCCTGAATTCTCTCATGGCCAAGTGAGCTCCCTTTAGCTCCAGCCAATTGATATTTTGATGTAAGTCCATCTGTGACCACTTCCCTTGGGCTACCAGGTTCTGGAGATGGGCTCCCCAGCCCCCCAGACTGGCGTCTGTGGTGATAATTAGACACTTCTGTTCCCTGAACACACAACCCCTATCCATACTGTTGGATGTCCACCAGAGGAAGGATCTCAGAACCGTTCTCGGGACCCGAACCCTCACAGGTGAGGTGCTCCTGCCCGCCCTCTGGAAAGGGAGCAGAAACCACTGTAGTGGCTTGGCATGGAACCTTGCCCAAGGAACTATCCCTATGCAAGATATCATCTTGCCTAGGAGCTTGGATAGTAAGGCAATGGGGGCCACCTTTTCTGAATGGATCTGTCTCGTTAATGTCTTGATGCTCTCCAGCTGGTCTGGCGAAAGAAAAACCTGCCCTGCTAAGGTGTCTATTATCACCCCTAGATGTAATAGGCGAGTAGCTGGTCTGAGGTGGCTCTTCTCCACATTTATGGAAAAACCATGGCTCTGCAGAAATTGAACCGTGACCCGTAGGTCTGCCTTTGCCCATCTGTGAGAAACTGATTGTATTAGTATGTCATCCAGATAACATTGTATCTGGACTGGTATTGTCCTGAGAAAAGCCTCTAGCGCTGCCAAGAGTTTGGTGAACGCTCTGGGTGCTGATGCCAGCCCAAACGATAGAGCCCTGTACTGCAGATGCCTGCCGTTGTAAGAGAACCGCAGGTACTGTCTGTGTAGTGGTAAAATCGGTATGTGAAGATACGCCTCCGTGAGGTCGATGGAGGTCAAGAAATCTCCTTCTCTGACATTCTCCAAAATCGATTGAAGAGAATGCCTCTTGAACCTCCGGTACCTTAAGTATTTGTTGAGTTCTTTGAGATTGAGAATTGGTCTCACCCCCCTCCCCGAGGATTTCTGAATTACAAATAGCATGGAATAATAACTGTGTCCCTCCTGTACTACTGGGACCACCTCCACCGCCTGTATATCCAGTAGATGCTGGATGGTGGCTTCCATGCTCTTCCTTTTGGTCACATCCTTGGATACGGGACAGCAGATAAAACACCTCAGATAAGCGGAGAGAAATTCTAGAGAGAGACCTGATCTTATGGTCTCTCTGACCCAAGTGTCCGTAGTTGTTTCTTCCTATTGGTGTGAGAATAGCCCTAGCCGGCCACCAATGGGAGCCGTGGCCCTGGAGTCATCTTGAGTGACGAAAAGGGTGGGTGCCCCCCCTCGAAAGAGCCGCCTGTTTTGGGGCTGCGACTTGGTCTTATCCACAAACCCCTGCCCTGGTTGGTTATACTGCCTGGGTGCATAACTCCTCTGTTGTCGCTGAAAGCCTGACCCTGCATATGGCCGAAAATAAGGTTTATGGAATGGAATGGAGGGCCGGCGATCAAACTTCCTGGAGATGAATGGAAACACTCTCCTCTTGTCCCTAGATTCCACTAAAATTGGTTCTAGGGACACTCCAAATAACTTGGCCCCTTTAAAAGGCGCCGAAGCCAACTTCCACTTCCTCTTAGTGTCCGCCTGCCAGTGTTTTAGCCAAAGGAGACGCCTTGCTGTGACGGAAGAGGCAATGGCCCGTGCTCCGAATTTTGCCAAATTCAGCATGGCATCCGCCGTGAATTCCGCAGCAGCTACCACCTTATTGAAATCCTAGTAAGTCCGGAGGTCACTGGGTGGTACTCTCTCCTGCATCTGCTTCAACCAAAGCAGAGATGCTCAGGCAAAAAAGGAAGCGGCTGTGGCAGTCTTGACCGCCCAGGCAGCCGCCTGGTGGGCCTTGCGAAGCATAAGCTCCAACTTCTTTTCGTCTGGTTTTAAGACGTTCTCAGCATCCGTGAGAGTTGCTGATGGAGACGCTAGCGCCATCACCAGCTCGTCCACCTCAGGGGTCTGTAGAAGCTCAGTGAGGTCTGGGGTAACATTGTAAAAAATTTTGTCAAAAGAAGTGGGATTGGGATAAGCCCCAGGAGAAGCCCACTGTCGTTGAATTACATCCATAAATAGTTGTGGCGCTGGAATGGCCTCAGTTTCAGTCATGGGCTCCAAAAAAAGGAGTTCAGTGGGATCTGGTGTCTCCTGAGGAGACTCAGACTTAGACGGGTCCGTACCCAGCCGGGTCGAACTCTTTGCCTTAAAAAGTAGCAAATGCAGCCGGAACAAACCCTTGAAGGCAGGTTGTTCAGGCGCCATTCCTTCATCTTCTGATAACTCCTGATCAATCAAGCCCTCTTCCTCAGAGATAGAATTATCACTCCTTGAGAAAGATTCCGGAGAACAGGAACCCTGATAATCAGCTAAGTCCCTAGGGTCCTGAAAGGATCTCCCCTGCACCTGCAGCTCAGGCTCCACTGATGCTGGTTGTTGAAAATGCTGCCTGCCAGCCTCAAAACCTCACTTAACTGCCTCAGAAATCCATTGTTGGACTATAAGAGGCATTCCCGTGTCACTCTCCCCCGCCTGGCAGAGCCCTGCTGCTGTGGGAGTGAAAGTGGCCTCAGGCGGATGCCTTGTATGACTTGCACCCGCCGACTCTTGTGGTAAAGGTGACAGGGACTGTGGAGGCCACATGCCGCTTGTTGATGGACCAGGATCTGCCATTAGCACTGGACATTAGAGCCTCCTGTTGAGCTGACATTGTCTGGCTCTAATATCTGGTTGTAAGAAGGACCTGCAATAATGGCCTTGTCCACTAGGGGTCTTAGCTGCGTTCTCTTCTCTGCTGCTTTTGCCTCTTTTGCCATCTGTTTCTCTAAGGCCCTCTGAAGTCTTTTTTCCGCCTTCTCCTGGGCCTTAGATGGCTTCTTGGTAGCGACAGCCTTGGCCTTTATCTTGGCTGCAGCTCCCCTTACCCCACTCTTAGATCTAGAGGAGACATACTTGGAGCCATGACTGGCAGCCCTGCTCAACTGAGCTCTTTCAGCCATCTCTCTGTGCGCACTTAGAAAAGCTGCAGACACTGAGGAAGACCTGGTCTACTAGCTTCTCTCTCTCTCTCTCTCTCTCTCTCTTTTTTAATAAAAAGTCTGAAGGCTTCTCGTCAGAAAGAGCCCTCAAAGAACAATGGCCACAGCAAGCTCAGTTATCTCACCACTCCAATTGACTGTTGCTCTCAGCAAGTCCACAGAAACTGCTAGACACTGGAGGTCCCGGTCTGCCTCCCAACTGGGCAGGCAGCCTAATAAAACTCTCCACGTAGTCTGGGCCAGCAATTCCTCCGGGACTGCATTCCCTTCTGGGCAGGCAGCTGAGAGAGCCCTCCTCCTGTGTGTTACCAGCCGGTAAACACTAACCAAAGGTTAATTGTGCTTCCTGAGTAGCGGGCTCGAGCCCATGGCTCTTCACGCTACTCCAATTGCAAAATGGCGCCTCCCAATCTTCTCTGATTTTGCGCCAAATAATCGCCGCCGCAGCCTCCAAACGACCGAAAATGGCGCCGGCTGCAAAGAGGAGCCCTTTTTACTGCGCCGAGTCAAACCTCTCTCTCCAGCGACGCTGTGATCCTCGCACTCCAGCCAGCAGCTCTTTCAAGGTTTTCCTCTTGATTCGGGGTAGCGGGCTCGAGCCAATGGCTCTTAACGCTATCCCCCGAAATGGCGCTTGCAGTTAGTGGAGTCTTTTCCTGACCTCCACTTTCCTGCACTCTCAGCTCCTTAGGCGACAGCGGGCTTGAGCCTAGAGCTCTTCACACTGTAAATCTTCGTGGATTCTTTTCCTTCTCGCAACAACTCCAGAAATAACTCTGCAGAATCTTTCTAATTGAAATCTGCTCTCAGAGCTCACTCTCCTACGTCTATTCAAGCTTTAGACTGAGTCGAAACTGGGGAATGTCAGCAGAGGGTGTGTCTTCAGTTTGAACTCAGTCTAAAGAGCTATAAGACAAGAGTCATCCCATGGCTGGAGTCTAGAGGCACCTCACTGGAAAATTTAAAGTTATTTATAACCATTAATATTTTGTTAATTAAGGTCTCAAATATGATAAAACTAGCTGAATACCCGTGCTCCTCTACGAAACTATGTAATCGGGCTTGATAAAGTGACACTTACAGCTTGAAAATTAATGAGCAGTTATGATCAGCCTCTCCTCTCCCCTTCTCTCCCTCAGCCTTGCCCCACAGAAACGTTTCCTATCCTATCCCCTTCTCTCAGGCTTGCCCCACAGAAACGTCTCCTATCCTATCCCCTTCTCTCCCTCAGCCTTGCCCCACAATCCTCCCCTATCCTATCCCCTTCTCTCCCTCAGCCTTGCCCCACAGAAGCCTCCACTATCCTATCCCCTTCTCTCCCTCAGGCTTTCTAGCCCCTTCTCTCCCTCAGGATTGCCCCACAGAAGCCTCTCCTATGCTATCCCGTTCTCTCCAGAGTTATTTTCAAGTTGGGAGGGGGAGTAGAACATCTAACTAATTAGCATCAGAGCGTGTTAATAATAATATAAGAAATACTAATGATCTGATGGTCATTTTGAAAAATCCTTTCTTAGCGAGCACCTAGAAGCCAAGAGGAACATACGTGCCAAATTTCAAGTTTTTAGGCTTTACGGTTCTGGAGATTTCGTGATTCTGTGCGAGTGGTTTTCACCTTTTTATATATATAGAAGATTGGAACAAGAGCTGTCCTGAAGTCACATTAACTATAATAGAGGATGGAAGAAAAAACTACATTTTGTAACTGAATAGAACTTACTATTAAACATAAAAAGAGCACCATCTAAGGTTGCTTAACCAAAGTTCAGGGTTTCAACCAGGGGTGGGTTTCTCTTACCTTCCCGACCGGTTCGGAAGTGTGTGCATCGCGTTGGAAGAGCACGCTTTGCGCGCGCGCATCACATCCGGGTACTGACCCTCTGCGCATGCGCAGAAGCCTTTGCGCATGCGCACAGGGTTTGTTGCCAGCCGCTTTCAAGCAGCAGTGACCGGGGAACCGGTTCAGGGGTGTGGCAAGCCGGCCATCACTACTGGTTCAGCGAACGGGACCAAATTTCCACCACCGGCTCGCGCGAACCGGTCAGAACCAGTAGCAACCCACCACTGGTTTCAACAACAACAAAAAGTATGCCTAATTCCAAAATATTTCAATATTTGAATATTTCAAATTTCAAAATTGAAGAAATGTTACTTAAACATATGGTCATTTATAGTACCAGTCAACATTCAATATTAATGTGAACACTGTAATACAGGTAGTCCTCAACTAAGACTACAATTGAGCCCAAAATTTATGTTGCTAAATGAGACATTTGTTAAGTGAGTTTTGCCCCATTTTACGTCCTTTCTTGTCACAGTTGTTAAGTTAGTAACATGGTTGTTAGGTGAATCTGGCTTTCCTATTGAATTTGCTTGTCAGAAGATCACAGAAAATGATCACATGACCACTGCAATCATCATAAATATGAACCAGTTGCCAAGCATCCAAATTTTGATCACATGACCACGGGGATGCTGCAATGGTCTTAAATGTGATAAATGATCATACAGTAAGTCATTTTTTTCAGTGCTGTTGTATCTTTGAATAGTCATTAAACAAACTGTTGTAAGTCAAGGCCTACCTGTACTAGACTAAATAGAAAAAGTGATATATAAGAGCAGAGAACAGGTTTTGAAAATCAGAAGTTAAGCTTTTCTTATTTCAGGTGAGAAATTCATATTCAATTTCAAATTTCATTTTGCAGACTGTATTACTGTAATGGGTAATGGTAGCATACCATGATTCACAGTTACCAAATATAAAATGAAGGTGCAAAACATGAATTTTGTAATGAAATGCTATGAAATTCACACTTAGCCACAATGTACTTATAAACCATAATGGCTGTAGAGTAACAGCTGTGGGTTTCAACTTCAGATACTGGCCAATGAATATTACAATTGTTTACACATAGAACAATGATGTTTATTTGACACAGTATTTGCCAATGCAGAACTCTTGCTTCAAATTACAGTCAATTAATCCCACAAAAGCTTTGCTTTGTTTGTTGTTCAGAGTCAAATAAATACTGATGGGTAAGGATTACAAAATTCACAATATCAAATTACATTAACAAAAAAAACCCTCTTTGATCGTAACATTATCAATATCGTTTTCTTTATACTATAATCCTTGGCACATACACCAAAAAAAACATCTGACAGTAACACAATCACGTTATTTGTAAATATTATTGCAGATTTTCATTCATAACTAAATTTTTAAACTTGAGAATCAGGACTATGGGAAACTAGTAGGAAATAAGTTCTCTGCTTGGAATAATTTAATGACAAATTGAGCTTTTTAAGCAAGTTCTGCTTTTGTGCAGACTTTAAGTTCAAGATGGCCAAAGTTTGCTTTTATTTTCAATTTTCATATTAGGTTCAGATCAAATATTGAAACCTCGAAAAGCATTAAACCAAAAATAAACCACATGTTTAAAATAATAATTATCCTATAAAGCTGCTTATTATTAAATGTTGTTGTTGTTGTTATTCAAGAATGGGCATTTTTAAATAATTCAGTACTATTCAGGCTACCTACCTAGCTACTTAGCTAGCTAGACAGACAGACAGACAGATATGACTAAAGTAACAAGTGTTAAAATGGCATTGCTAATATATGGTCTGCTATAACTCAATACATCAATACATTTAAAGGGTCTTGCTGGCTACAATTAGTACATAACAAATAACTCTTCAATATTATACAAATATAGGCACCAACTGTACCAGGGGTGGGTTCCTCCCGGTTCGGACTGGATCGCCCGAACCGGTAGTGACCCACTGGTGACGTCACGGATCCGGTTCGGTCGGTGCTGGTCCGTGGGCGCCGCCATATTTTTTGGGGAATTTTTTGTGAATTTTTTACTGTTCTGCTGCTTGAAAAAGGGCCCTCCCGCCCGCCCCTGGGTTTATACTGACCTTTATTCCTTGCCCGAAGCACAGCTGATCAGCTCCTCAGCTGTGTTTCGGGCTGATTTCAGCTACTGAGCATGTGCGGAAGCAAAATTGCGTGAGGGAACGCGCACGTGCATGCTAGCGGAGTGAGTGCACGTGCGCAAAATGTCGCGATGCGAACCAGTGGGGAAGGTAAGTGGAACCCACCCCTGAACTGTACATGTAAGTATATAAAACATTGATAATTATTACATTCAACAACAAGAAAGAATATAGTATTAGTATTGGGTAGATGGAAAAATGAACAAAGGTGAATTACAGGAAGCTATAAATTGTATAGATACAATAACTATGGCAAATAAGCTGACATATCTTTTTGTCTACCTGTCTGTCTATCATCCACTCATCCAACCATTCATTTAACAAAGTGCTATTCATTTATCAGAACTGCTTTAAGCAACTGAATCATCAGAGCCTCACCAGGTGGCCAACATAGGAACTGAGTTGCCTGTATAATGGGAAACAGAAGATAGACAACTGGACTTCCAGGTGCAGACTGTTGAACAGATCATGAATTATTAGTGTCAAATACAGAAGTTAACCTAAGAAAATTAAAGAAAGCAAATGTGCCACCAAGATCTGACATCATAAAAATAACAGACGGGAAGAATGTGTTACCAAATTCCCATTCACATTTTTTTTCAGATTTCAGATTTTTTTTATTCCGCCTTTTGTATCTTTTTGTATTACATTTATCCAATTAAAGGGGGAGGGGGGCTGATGTCAAGAATACATAGCCAGCATCCATGATCAATGGAAGGAACAGATTTAGCACACAACTTATGCAAAAAGTGAACCTGAGGACCTATGGGAATAGATAAGAATCACTTGGGATGAGAATGGGGAGAGGAAGAAGGCCAATCTTCAAAAAATAACCAAGTAGATTTCATATAAACTAACATAATATATAGAGGGAAATGGAGGATAAAAGCCCCAGGCAAAAACAAAACAAAACTAACCCTGAAACAACTAAAAACAGATTTTCAACATCAAGCAAAAAAGGAAGTTAAGATGTCTTTGTTTTATTAACAATACGACCTTTGTAATTCATCCCACAATGTAGCAAATATTAAGACCAATGCATGTATAGAATGCCTGTCTATCCATCTAAGGAACTTTACAAGAACAAGTTGCTGTATGAATTGGAGGCACAAATTCTTCTAAAAAAACCTTTGCATGAAGAAGTTGATATATAAGCTGAATTTGGAAACACCGAGAGAGTTACAACATGGAAGAGAGGGGGAAAGGAGCGTTGGTCCTACCTGAACGCCTTTTCTCAGTGAAGATTGCAGGATAGGCCAGGAATGGTGATGACTTTGTCCTTCTGCCTGGAGACTGAGTCATAATTTTTTTAGCCACGCCCCCTTGCCTCTCTCTCTGGCGTTGCTCCTGTCACTGACTCCAGTTATCGACGAAGGCGCAGCTGTAACAAGACAAACTTATCCAGAGGTTAAATGCCCTGACCCCACCCTGCCGGATCCAGACCCTACGGTCATTCAAGGGTGGGACTGGCCTATCCTGCAACCTTCACTGAGAAAAGGCGTTCAGGTAGGACCAACGCTCCTTCTCCAGTGAGGTTGCAGGATAGTCCAGGAATGGGACATACCAAAGCCGGCAGTCCTAAGAGCGGGCCTCCGTTGGGGCTGGATCGTCCGATGCCCGGAGAACCTGCTGGAGCACTCTCCTGCCGAAAGAAGCCTCAGCCGAGGCAAATACGTCCAGCCGGTAATGCCGGATAAATGGCGTAGGGGACGTCCAGGTGGCCGCTCTGCAGATTTCTTCCAGAGAGTCCTGGGTAGACCAGGTTGCGGTGGATGCGGCACTCCTTGTAGAATGAGCTGTCACCCCTTGTGGCACTGGTAGAGATTGTGCGTCGTACGCAGCCGTGATACAGGCACGTATCCAACGGCTGATGATTGTGCCACTGGCGCTCCAGGGCCTGAGAAGGCCGAGGACAAAAGTTCGGCAACACTATCTCTTGGGCCTGATGGAACCACGTGTTGACCTTCGGTACAAACGAAGGATCCATCCTTAGGACAACCCTATCAGGGTGAAATTGGCAAAGGTCCTCCCTGACAGAGAGGGCCGCCAGCTCGGAAATGCGCCTGGCTGAGGTCACTGCGACCAGGAACGCCACTTTCAGTGTCAAGTTACGGAGGGTAGCCGCCCTGATAGGCTCAAAGGGCTTGGCAGTCAGGGCCTGTAGGACCTTTGGCAGATCCCAGGAGGGATAACGGTGCACCACAGGTGGACGAAGTGTTGCTACCCCCCATAGGAATCGACGTATATGGGGGTGGTGGGCAAGAGAGTCTTGTCCACTGCCAGCCACCACCGTCGCCAGGGCCGCCACCTGTCTGCGTAGCGTGCTATGGGCAAGACCCCTGTTTAGCCCTCTTGTAGGAAGTCCAAGACATTGTGAACGGAAGCCTGTGCGGGGACTAGCAGGTGGATAGCACACCACTTGGAAAAACTTACCCAGGTGGCATTGTAGATCCTGTCCGTGGATGGGCGTCTGGCAGCCTGCATGGTCTGAATGACCTCATCAGAGAGGCGGTCCCTCCTTAGGAGCTCCCTCTCAAGTGCCAGGCGGTCAGGTGGAGCCACTGAGGCTCCGGATGGAGTAGGACCCCCTGGCTGAGGGAGATTTTCTCCAGAGGGATCCTCCACGGTCAAGCCACGGACAGACTGACCAGGTCCGCGAACCACAGACGCCTGGGCCAGTGCGGCACCACCAGGATGATCTCCGCTTCCTCCGCGATCAGTTTCCGGATCACTGCCGGTATTAGGGGCAGGGGAGGAAAGGCATATAACAGGCCCTCCGGCCACCGGCAACGCAGGGCATTGGTCCCTTCGGCCCCTGGGGTCCTGAACCTCGAGTAGAATCGAGGAAGTTGGGCATTCAGGCCCGACGCAAAGAGGTCCACGGTGGGTTGGCCAAACTTGCGACAAATGTCCCGGAACAAGGCAGGATGGAGCTGCCACTCTGTGTGGTCCATAGTCAGTCTGCTTAGGCAGTCTGCTTGTACATTGTCCGAACCGGCTATATGTTCAGCTTTGAAGGAGAGGAGGTTGGCTTCTGCCCAAATCCCTAAGAGGAAGGATTCGCTCATGAGGGGAAGTGAGTGAGTACCCCCCTGGCGATTAATATGGGCTTTCGCCGCTACATTATCTGTCAAAATGAGCACATGCTTTCCTCTGAGCAGATCTTGAAAGTGGAGTAGGGCCAGGTGGACGGCCCGGAGCTCCAGCCAGTTAATGTTATGCTGAAGGTCTGACTGCGACCAGCGGCCTTGCGCCAACTGGTTTTGCACATGAGCCCCCCAACCAAATTGACTGGCATCGGATGTTAAGGTGATGCGTGAATCTGGACAGTTGGCCCGTTGGAAGGGGAGGAGAAACCATTGAAGGTTCCGGGCATGGAGTCATGCCCAGGGAACGATACCAATGCAGGAAATCATTTTCCCTAACAAACAGGAAAGAGTGGCTATCGAAACCCTGGGGTTCTGCTGGATCTGAGCCACCAGATCAATCAGGCTATCATGTCTTTCCTGAGAGAGGAAAACCTCACCCAGTTCTGAGTCAATAACGGCCCCTAGGTGGACCAAACGGGTTGTTGGGGCTAGATGACTTTTGGTGCGATTTATGGAGAACCCATGGTCCTCCAAGGTTTTGATGGTAAGTAAAATAGCCTCCGTCACCCTGGAGGCAGAGGAGGCCTGCACCAAAATGTCATCAAGGTAACACTGCAGCCTCACCGGGAAAGACCGTAGGTGGGCTGCCAGGGCTGACAAAATCTTTGTGAAATATCTAGGGGCAGCTGACAACCCAAAGGGGAGGGCTTTGTATTGCAGATGCTGTCCCGCATAACAGAATCTAAGGTATCTGCGATAACTGATGTTAATAGGGAGGTGAAGGTAAGCCTCTGTCAAGTCAATGGAGGCCAAAAAATCGCCCGGTCTAATCCCCTCCAAGATCGACTTTAGAGAGCTCATCTTGAACCTCTTGTAGACAATGTGGGAGTTGAGGGCCTTAAGGTCCAGGATCGCCCTCCAACCCCCCCGAGCTCTTCGGTACAACGAAGAGAATGGAGTACACGCCCTGCCTCCACTCGGACATGGGGACCGGCTCTATGGCCCTGATGTCCAAAAGATGTTGAACGGCAGAGGCCATCAATTGCCTTTTTGATAAATTATGGGAGACAGGGCATTGCACGAAGCGGGTTGGGGGGTGGAACTCCAAGGAAAGACTGGAACGGAAGGCCTCAAGGACCCAAGGGTCAGATATTGTTTCCTCCCACTTGTCTACAAAGAGGGCCAAGCGCCCTCCTATGGGGGCAAACTCACTTCTGCCTCCTAAACTGCCTCCCCCCTGCCCCTCTAAAGGGGCGTCTGGCCTGAAAAGGCTGCTTGAATTTGTTGCGGAAATCAGGTCGCTCTGCCATACTGGTACCGCTGGAACTGGTTAGCCTCCATGTCGGAGGCACGAAAGGAATACTTGCGACCATAAGGTGTAGATCGTCGGTCCGGCCTCCGTGAGGATGAAGGTAGGACCTTCCTCTTATCTCTGTTTTCCACGAGTAGTGGGTCCAGTGGGGCCCCAAATAGCTTCCCCCCCGAATAGGGAGCAGATGCGAGTCGCCATTTTGCCTTGGCATCGGCTTGCCACTGGCGGAGCCACAGGAGCCTCCTAGATGTGACTGAGGTGGCTAGAGCCCTGGAAGCATATTTGGCTGCATCCAGGGTGGCGTCCGAAGAATACTGCACAGCGGCTACCAGTTTGTTTATATCTTGATGTAATCTGGCCTCCTGAGGCAAGATTTTGGCCTGCAATTGTAACCACAGTAAAGTGGTGCGATTAAAAAAGGAGGCCGCCGTTGAGGCCTTGACCGCCCAGACGGCTGTTATGTGGGCTTTCCTGAGGGAGAGTTCGGATTTTTTGTCCTCTGCCCTCAGGTTTTCAACCGCATCACCAGAGGGATAAGGTGAAGGTGATGAAAGCGCCACAATAGGATCATCGATGGCAGGTAATGACAGTGGTTCCGCTAAAGAAGGCCCCACGTTGTACAGCCTCTTGTTGCTGAAACTGGGCGTCGGGAGGACACCGGGCTGCATCCATTGATTCTGGACCACGTTAAGGAACAAATCAGGGACTGGAACGTAGTCCTGCTCGGCCACAGGTGCCGTAAATAGGCCAGGTTCTGGGCCCTGTGGTGCCCTATGAGGGAGGTCAGAATCAGTGCCAATCTGGGCAGTGGCCTGTGCCTTATGTAGTAATGGCTTAAATAGTGTCAGAGGAAAAAGGCCTGAGAAGGCCGGGGGGGTCTGGCAAAAAGGTCTCATCATCATCTGATAGGGCCAAATCTACTTGGTTCTCCTCCCCTACTAGAGATTCTGCCGAATCTCCTGAGAAATAACAAGATCATTGCACAGCCTGAGAAAAAATTCCCCGACCAAGAATCTGCTGGGAGGAAGAAGGAATGTCCTCATGGCGCCCAGTAGGAGGTATCTGTTGGCGTTGCCAAACTGCCTCAATACTTTTTGAAATTGTGTCAGAAATAAATTCCTTCACTTTGACAGGAATGGCTAGTTCCTCCTCATCATCATCATCATTCTCATTCCTGTGGCGAAGGCCGGCTACTGTAGGTGTAAAAGTAGCCTCAGGGAGTCCCCTGGCAGGGATGGCAGGCTCTTGCCACCTCAAAGGAGCAGAGCAAGCAAAAGGGTCTTCAAAGGATTCAGCACTGAAAAGCAAGGCTGGAGAAGGTGTGAGCTCAGCAGCTCCCTCTGCTGTCTGAGGAGCTAAATGAACAGTGGAGCCAGGGCGGGAAAAGGAAGCCTCTGATTGGCTGTTAACTGACAGCTCTGAGGCTCTTAATTTTTCTGCTTTAGAAATTTGTTTTTCAAGTGCCCTGAGCCTCCTTGCCTCAAGTTTTTGCTCTGATTTAGAGCTGTGCGATTTAGAGGACTTCTCCCCAGACTGCCTGGTCTCTTTGTCCCTGCTAGCTCCATTATGAGCTTCAGGCACCTTGTCAGAGCCTCTCGGCTGAGAGGAACTTTGTTGGGACGCCATTTTGAAAAATCAATCAGCCGGCCGATGACAGCCAGGTTTGCCCCTGAGGTAAAACGGGCAGCTAGCAGTCAGGGGAGGATTGAAGGCGGCAGCTCCGATTAGCACCGGGTTGGCCAGCCAATTTAGTGAGCCGAATGGCTCTGTCTTGCGCAGCGCTTGCTTGGAAAGTCGGGCGGCGTCTGAGAGGACTCAGGGGAACCAGCTCCGAAGCAGCAGGCTTGCCAGGAGGGATTCGGGACAAGTGGCTGGCAGCAAGGTGGGAAAACACGGTTCTATGCGGGTGGCGGCTGGGGTGGACCCAGGGAAGCCGGCTCCGGTTACAAGCGACTATCTGCGAAAACCCTAGAGATTGGCAATAGAGATAGCGTAGGGAGAAACAAACAAAGCGCTTACTCGGGCGGCGGCTGGGGCGGACCCAGGGTAGCCTGCATCTGAATGCCAATGCCCAGTTGAAGATGGATCAATGGGTGGCACAATGGCTGTAAAGAGCCACGGAGCTCAGAAACAAAACAGCTCAAGTGAGATCTAGCGCCTGGAGGCACGGGGCGGCAAATTCAAACCTGCACGATGACAGGCGATTCGAATCTCAGACTCTGTAGGTTGCTGGATAAATTTAAGTGGAAAATGACTCTTCTTCTGCCTAGAGGTGAACTGCCACTAAGCGAAGCGTCTCTCTTTGGCGAGGACTGAGTCGATAACTGGAGTCAGTGACAGGAGCAACGCCAGAGAGAGAGGCAAGGGGGCGTGGCTAAAAAATTTATGACTCAGTCTCCAGGCAGAAGGACAAAGTCATCACCATTCCTGGACTATCCTGCAACCTCACTGGAGAATATGGTACTGTCTTCATTGTTTAGCATGTATAAAATATACATATGTACAATATGTATAGAAAATATATTGTAGGAATGGCAGAAGTAGAAGACATGATAGCTGAAATCATGTGTGCTCATGCCATGTATCCTGACCCATTCAACTTGTGGACTTGTTGGGGAGAGAGTTGAACCTGTAGAACGCTTGCTGTACATGTGTGTATATGAGGGGAGCAGGCCAATAGTATCAGCTGCATTATTTGCCAATCTCCTTCCAGATCCAATTCAAGGTGGTGGCTTTGACCTTTTAAAGATCCTCATGGCATGGGACCAAGTTATTTGACTGACCACCTTTCTTCAATTACATCTGCCCAGCCCATCAAATCTGACAGATGAGGCACGCTGTGAGAACTACACTTGCTGTGTTCTCTGCCATAGCCCCCACCTATCACCCAGTTGAGTAACATCATCAGTGCTAGTAAGTAGTTACTGTATATGAATAGCTACTGTACAGAAACAGGGAGCAAACTCCATGCTCACTAGTACTGATGTTACCTGATTGGGTAATGAAACATTTGGAAGCAAACAACCAGCTTACAGAGTACCAAGGATTCCAGACTTTAACTCAGAGCTATATATTTATTTATATTTGATCTTATATTTATAATTATTTTTATATGTTTATCATTTTATATCTTTGTTATACACCACCCAGAGTCATTTTTTGTGAGATGGGTCACCAACCTAAAGGCCACATGTCTGGGGGGAAATCCATGTTTTCAAGGCTTTATGAAATGTTAACAGTGTCAGGACTAAACAAATCTTGGAGGGTACAGTATTCCAAAGGGGAGAGACTGTAACACAGAGAGTCTGCTTCTTGGATCCCACCAAACCATACGGCTTAAAGAGAACCAGAACATGCCCAGGCTGCTGGATCTAGTGGAGCTGGCAAAAACAATTGAACAAGAATGATATGGCAGATAACCTGACCCCATGCCACAAAAAAAATTGTAAGTGGTAACAAGCACCTTCAATTAAACTTGGAAGTGAACTGGGAGTTGTATAGCTTACAGAGTAGTGGCAGAATACAGGCATATCAAGGTATGCATTCTGCCCCAGCTTCTTAGTGCTCTTCAATGGCAGTCCCATGTAGAATTGAATTGGGAGGTAACCAAAGCATAAATGACTATGAATAATATCTCCCACTATAGGAAAATATACAACTGACACTCAAAGCAATTTTATGCAAAAGTCCACTTTTAGAACTGTTCCTCAAAAAGGAGCCACAAATCCAAGATATTCACAAACTGCACACCTTTCTGGGCAGGGTGGCACAAAAGTACTATTAATTTCATTGTTCATATCTCTATAACACAAAATGATGTATTTACAGCTGTTCCTCCAGACAAAGTTTCTATGGCTAGCAATAGCAACATTTGTAATACAGTGGTACTTTGGTACTCATCGTTAATTGGTTCTGGGTGGTGCAATGAGTACCAAAAGCGATGAGTACCAAACATTTTTTCCCCTATAAGAAATAATAAATAAACAAGACAGACGACATCGACAAGTTCTAGCTTGTGCATTGAGAACCAAAACAAACGATGAGTACAACACAAAATTTTTGTAGAAAAATGTGTTGTGTACCAAATTCGATGTGTTTCAAATGTGTACCAAGGTTTCTATTTTTTTATTTTCTATTTGTCATGCAGTCTATTTTAGAACCAGGCATAGTACATTGCACTAAATAAAAAAATACAATTCAAAAATTAACATTAATGCTCTATAATTCAATGTAAATCTTAACTAATAAATAGAACCTAATTTAATGACATTTAAAAAAATCTCTAAACCCTAGGTCTAAATTATAAGATATTTCTGCATAAAGTTAATTCATAATCCAGTTTCAAAGCTATTCACAAGTAAGCTGATATTAACTGAGCATTATTTAAAACAGAAGTTTATATTTGCACTGCAATTTACTAAAGTTAATGGCAATATATATATATATATATATATATATA
>QLTV01003323.1:757428-799754 GCA_003457575.1 Thermophis baileyi | reverse complement strand
TATATATATATATATTACAGTATAATTAAGCAGCCTAGTATCCTTTAAATTGTTGTATGTACAGTAACAAGCTTTGCTAGCTGGGAATTATAAGAGTAAGATTCTAAAATATCTGAAGGGCACTACTTAATTCCACTTAATTTATCTTAATTATTGACCAGCATACTAGAATTCTAGATCTGCAGATATCTATTCATATTCATATGCACACACTCCTCTGTTTATCTGCAAATATTCGACATCCCTGTAATACCAATCTTGGATATGTCATATTTTTTTCTGTTTAAAGACATATTAAAATTGTTTTTCCTTCCATATTTGAGTTTAAAAACTCCTATACTTTGAAAGTGTAATATATTAATAACACTTTATGTTTTGGTTCAGTTAATCCAGAAAAAAGTATAAATTGATATATGGATGTAAAGGAATCAAAGATGGTTTGCAAAAATAGAAAGATATGGCTTGTTATTGTAAACCAGGCTTAGTTAAATTTCTTTTCTCTCTCTTTCTCTTATCTTTTGCCTTCACATCTCTTTTATCTCTACTTTGCGAAAGGTTGCTTACCATGAAAGAGTAATAGATATGAATATACAGTATTAGCTATTTGTTAAAGACATATATTCAATTTCATCTCTACCTTGCCTGCTCAAAATACAGGTTTGCCATTGAAAAAGAAAATTAAGCATTCCTAGTGCTGTTTTCCAGGAACAGTTGGTTGTGTTCTGCTTCTTTATTCCAAAGTAAATGAAGTTGTGGGTCTGGCTTAAGGTGGCATGGTGTGTGATCCTTCACATTTCAGAAAAATGTCAGGGCTGCATTGAGCAAAAAGTAGAAGATGGGTCTAGAACAGTGATGGTTAACCTTTTTGGTGCAGAGTGCCCAAAGTAAGCACAAGCGCGTGAATGCACGTGTGTGTGCCCCAATCCCCAAAATGCAATGCAAGCGCCCCCTGCACATGCGCCCTGCCCCCATGCATGTGTGCGGACCCCATGCATGCCCCTGTGCATGTGCCCCCCATGCTCCGTTTTGGCTTCCAGGTTGGTGCAGGAGGCTTTCCAGGCCCAAAATGGGGCACGGGGGGGGGTTCGTGTGGCACCCCCGTGCCCCATTTTGGTTTCCAGGTTGGTGCGGGCGGCAGAAATGGAGTAGAAAGGGGGGGAACCTGCAGAGATCAGGGAAGGCATGGGCGGCAGAAATGGAGTAGAAAGCTAGGGCACGCTGGGGGCGAACCTGTGGAGATCGGGGAAGGCACGGGCGGCAGAAATGGAGGAGAAAGGTAGGGCGCGCTGGGGGAGACCTGCGGAGATCGGGGAAGGCATGGATGGCAGAAATGGAGTAGTATGTAGGGCACGCTGGGGGGAACCTGCGGAGATGGGGCGTTGGTCCTACCTGATACGCCCGTTCTCTGAGTAGCTCCGGGAGAGTCCAGGAATGGGTGAACTCGTCTGTTCTGCTTAGAGACCGAGCTGTCAAACTTGCGGCCACACCCCTGTCTCCTTCCTCTCCAGCCCAGTTTCAGCGAGGACGTAGCTGTGAATCAAATCTCGACAATGTTAAGTGATAGCCCCCTCCCCCGGACTACCGACCAAGAGGTCGCCAGGGTGGGACTGGACTCTCCCGGAGCTACTCAGAGAATGGGCATATCAGGTAGGACCAATGCCCCTTCTCCTGAGAGCTCCCGGGAGAGTCCAGGAATGGGACTTACCAAAGCCAACCGATTCAAGGGTGGGATTCCTCTTGGTTGGGAGTCCCTTGCTCATCATGCACCCATTGCAAGACCCTCCGTCCAAATGCTGCCTCTGCAGATGCGAAGACATCTATCTTGTAATGGTGTATAAAGGGCGAAGGAGATGCCCATGTCACCGCCTTGCAGATGTCCTCAATAGACGCTTGCGTGGCCCAAGCTGCTGAGGTTGCTGCACTTCGTGTAGAGTGTGCGGTCACCCCCCTAGGAGCAGGTAAAGCCTGTGCCCCGTACGCCCTGGCAATGCAAGCCCTGAGCCAGCGACCGATAGTCGACAGGGTCACCTTGTTGTCGATAGATGCTGGATGGAAGGACACGAAGAGGGCCTCCATCTTTCTAGCCGGAGCAGTCCACTTTATGTAAATACGGAGCGCCCTTCTCACATCCAAAGTATGCCACTTTCTCTCCAGGGCATGAGAAGGCCCTGGGCAGAAATCTGGCAGGACAATCTCCTGACTCCGATGGAACCAGGAGTTGATTTTAGGGAGGGAGGAAGGGTCCGTTCTGAGAACCACTCTGCTCTGGTGAAAAATGCGTAAGTCTTTTCTTACTGACAGGGCTGCCAACTCCGAAATGTGCCGTGCAGAGGTGATAGCCACCAGAAATAGGACTTTAAGAGTCATGAGGCACAAGCTGACCCTCCTTAGAGGTTCAAAGGGTTCGGATGTCAGAGCCTGAAGGACCTTGGATAAATCCCAGGTGGGATATCTGTGGATCACAGGAGGGCACAGGTTAGCCGCTCCCTTGACAAACCTGCAGATAACTGGATGGTGAGCCAGGGAGACCTGTTCACCACACTTCAAAACCGTAGATATGGCTGCGATTTGCCTGCGGATGGTGTTGTGTGACAGGCCCCTGTCCAATCCCACCTGGAGGAAGTCCAGGACATGAGGTACTGCCGCAGAGGAGGAGGAACCCCCCCTAGAAGAACACCAACTGGAGAACGCAGTCCAGGTATAGTCATATATTCGGTTCGTGGAAGGCCTTCTAGACACCTGTATAGTCTGTATGACCCTGGAGGAGTAGTTGTCCTTCCTCAGGAGTCTCCTCTCAAGTGCCAGATGGTCAATTGCAGCCACTGAGGCTCTGGATGGTCTAAGACCCCCTGGCTGAGAGAGATTCTTTCCCGAGGAATCCTCCAGGGTCGGGAGACAGAAAGCCCCAGCAGATCCGCGAACCACGGGCGTCTGGGCCAGTGGGGAGCTAGCAAAAGAATTTCCGCTCTCTCTAGTAAAACCTTCCGAATGACCGCTGGTATGAGCGGAAGGGGAGGGAAAGCATAGAGCAGCCCCTTGGGCCACGGAGAGCATCGGTCCCTTCAGCACCTGGGGCGACGTACCTGGTGAAGTATCTCAGGAGTTGGGCGTTGATCGGGGAGGCAAACAGGTCCACAACCGGCTGTGCGAACCTCCTGGAGATCTCCTAAAAGAGGTCTGGGTGCAGTCTCCATTTGGAATTGTCTATTGTGGACCTGCTGAGGAGATCCTCAGCAGGTGGATGTTCACAACACCTGCGATGTGCTCCACTCGGAGAGAGAGGAGATGGCTCTCCGCCCAGAGCCCCAACTGTTCTGCTTCCACCATGAGAGCCCTTGAGTGGGTGCCCCCCTGACGATTGATGTGTGCTTTTGCCGTCACATTGTCTGTGAGAAGCAGAACATGTTGGTCCTGGATGAGCTTTCCAAAGTGCCGGAGGGCCAGATGAGCCGCCCAAAGCTCCAACCAGTTCATGCTGTGAGCCAGGTCTTCCTGAGTCCAGCACTCCTGAACCATGTGATGTTGAAGATGGGTGCCCCAGCTGAAAAGGCTGGCGTCCAATGTGACGGAGATTCGACTGGGCTCTTTGAAGATGGAGCCCTTGTCTAGGGCTGAGGATGTCCACCATGTGAGAGACTGAAGCACCTCTGGGCTGACAAGAACTCTGGTAAGAGAGCTGCTGCACCCCACCCGCAGGTGAGGGAGCAAGAGCCAGTTCAGAGACCAGGCGTGCAGTCGAGCCCAGGGCACTATCAAGATGCACAATACCATCTTTCCAATAGACCTGACAGTAGAAGTATGGGAACCGTGCCTTCTCATCGTACCTTGTGAATCAAGGTCACAAGGTTGACTTTGCATTCCTGGGAGAGGAACACCATGCTCAGGGAGGTGTTGATGACCGCTCCCAGGTGTAAGAGCCTCGTAGTGGGGACCAGATGGCTTTTCAGAAAGTTGACAGAGAAGTCATGGTCCTGTAATGTCTTATTGTCAGTCATAAGTCCTTTGCTGCTCTCGAAGGAGAGTCTGCTTGGACAAGAATGTCGTCTAAGTAACATTGAAGACGAACCGGCACTGATCGGAGGAACGCAGCCAGCGATGCCAGCACCTTGGTAAAGGCTCTGGGCGCTGACGCCAGGCCGAAAGGCAATGCTTGGTATTGATAATGGATTCCCTTGAAGCAGAATCGAAGAAATTGGCGACGTGCTGGAAGGATTGGCACATGAAGGTATGCCTCGGTTAAGTCGATGGAGGCCAGGAAGTCGCCCTCTCAAATTCCCTCCAGGATGGAACGGAGGGAACTCATTTTGAATTTCTTGTAGACCAGATACTGATTCAATTTCTTTAAATCTAAAATTGCCCTCCCCCCCCGAGAAATTCCAGACTGAGGCCAAATCTTACGGTGTTGAGTACCCAATTGTCCTTCGTAAATCAACTCCCATTGGTCCACGAATAGGGCCAGCCGGCCACCAATGGGCAGATCTGTAGGGCAGTCATCGTGGTCTACGAAAGGAGTGATTTCCTGCTCCTCGAAAGGGCAGTTTGGCCGAGGGTTGTTGTCGGGGCTGGGCACGAAAACCCACCCTGTCAGGTTGGTGGTTGAATCTCTGAGGAAGGAATCGCTGATGTTGAGGGGACTCTTGTTCTTGAGCCCAGAAAGTCGACCTATGGTAATAGGGAGACTGGCGTCTATCTGTCCTCCTGAATGAAGGATCTTGCTGCTAGGCCGTTTTTGCTGGGCAGAGAAAGGGATTGAAATCATCAGCATTGTGTGACTGAGGATCTAAAGGAAAATCCTGCTCTAGAGCTCCCTCTCGTGACCAAGCCAGAGGAACTGCAGCCTCTGAATGAGTTAACTGCTCACTTTGAAAAGAGCAGGAACTTGCAGCTTCTGTCAAAGGAGGGCTGAGGGCTCCTTTTGAGAATTTAATTCTCTTTGTGCCTTTGCAAACTGCTTGTCCAAGGCTTTTTGCCTTCTCTTTGCCTCTCGTTCAGAAGTTTTAGAAGGCTTCTGAGAACTGGAAGCTGATGCACCAGGTTTAGACTGGGAGGACTTTCTCTGTGAGGGAAATCTCTCCGCCATTTTGATGACAGTTAGCCTGAAGGGCTCAAACGTTTAGAACTTTTCTCTCCTCACGTGTATGCCTAGGTAAATCTAGGCAGCGACTCCGTATTAGGAGGAGCTGAGAGGCAAAGGCAAGAGACCAGGATAGTGAGAACCACTATCACAGCTCAGTAGGCAATCAATGAAGGCAAGAGACCAGGATAGTGAGAACCACTATCACAGCTCAGTAGGCAATCAATGAAGGCAAGAGACCAGGATAGTGAGAACCACTATCACAGCTCAGTAGGCAATCAATGAGAGTGTGCCTAGCTGAGACTAGGCAGGGACTCTTCAGAGGGGCTTTGGGCAAGAGTCTAGGGCAGGGAGACCCACTGCCATGGCTCTGCGAGCCTGAAGGGAGTATGCCTGGCCGAAGCGAGGCAGGGACTCAGTGCCAGATTTCTTATTTATCCAAAAAACCAATACAGTGACCTGATTCCTTAGATCGGGATCCCCGGAGATCCAGAATGCAAGTTGATACGTCTCTTCTAAGCTGAGACCGAGCCGAAACTGGGCTGGAGAGGAAGGAGATGGGGGCGTGGCCGCAAGTTTGACAGCTCGGTCTCTAAGCAGAACAGATGAGTTAACCCATTCCTGGACTCTCCCGGGAGCTCTCAGGAGAACGGGGAAGGCACGGGCGGTAGAAATGGAGGAGAAAGGTAGGGCGCGCGGGGGGGAACCTGCGGAGATCGGGGAAGGCCCCACCCCCCATGCATGCGCAGAAGAGACCCGAAGACCAGCTGGCCGGCGGGAGGCACACACGCATGCACGGTGAAGCTGGGCTGGGGCGACGGCAGGCGTGCCCGCAGAGAGGGCTCTGTGTACCACCTGTGGCACACGTGCAATAGGTTCGCCATCACAGGTCTAGAACCAACATTAAATTTGAATTTAGCTTCATTTCCATCTAATTAAAATTATACTCTGCCATATATTCAGTTCTTTTATTCTTTTATTAAAAATATGTCATAACAAGTTTTAGAAGTCTCTGGGTGCCAACCAGGCTTACATTAACCTGGGGTTTGAAATGTACACCTTTATTAACTGCAGGCAATTCTCATTCACAAATGGCAGCAGACAGAGAAAAAGCATTAAAACATTTTGAATAAAGTTAGTCAAGATTTAATGTAAAAAACATTTTCATTTGAAAAGTGACTGACATGGCCTTAGTGAATATATTATTTTAATATATTGTTATTTGTGATATTAAGAAAGCAACAACAACAGCAGGGCTGACTAACAATGCTAAAGACAGAAACTAAGGAAAGTAATGCTCGTAGTAGTGATCGTCATTTTCTAAGTACTGAGTCCCATAAGTTATCTTAGTAATACATGATAAGAGTAGTAGATTAGTACCACTAGCATATCACACAAAATTTTACCCAGGGCGTTTCATTTTTGCAGAGTACAATTCTAAATAGGATTCAAAACTGTGAATTTTGTTTTGGGCATACACTTCTAATCCTTGGTGTTTTATAAGTTTGGTTGTTTGCTCCAAATGTTTCATTACCCAATCAGCTATTTATAATAAAACATTCACAGCAAACGAAATTGGTGTGAGTGGAAACAGGGAGAAGAATCAGTCAGGAACTTGTCGCCCTATAAACCAAATAGTTTATATTTACTGAATATATATCAAGGAGAGGACAGCTGACATGCCAATCTAGTAGAAAGGGATAAATAATAAGAAAGTCATCCAGATGTGCTTATCAAAAACTTTCCAACATCATGCTGTAATTTACATTGTGTCTGCCTTTTCCTTCACTTGTCATTGAAAAGTAGTAGTTCAAAGATATACAGGTAGTCTTTGACATGAACACAATTGAGCCCAAAATTTCTGTTGTTAAGTGAGACATTTACAGTAAGTTTTGCCCCATTTTACAGCCTTTCTTGCCACAGTTGTTAAGTGAATCACTGCAGTTGATATGATAGTAACATGGATGCCAAAGTGAATCTGGCTTCCCCTTTGACTTTGCTTGTCAGAAGGTCGCAAACGGTAATCACATGACCCTGGGACACAGCAACGGTGTCCCGAATAGCATCTGGAATTAAATCAGAACATAAATCATAAATATGAACCAGTTGCAAAGCATCTAAATTTTGATTACATGATCATGGGGAAGCTGCAAAGGTCATATCTATGAAAAACGGTCATAAGTCACATTTTTCAGTGCTGTTGTAACTTTTCTAAATGAACTGTTGTAGGACTACCAAGGACTACTTGTATAAGTACTTCTTTGACAGGGCTGCCCAGCGAGCTGTCAATGCTATGCTGGGAAAAGAGTGTACACTGTATTGTTTGCATGCCTAATAAATGCATGTTGTATCTTTAAAGTGACTTGGTTGTTTTAGGTAAACCACAAGTTTTGGCCACAACAGTTTGGTCCTATGACTTGGATTGGAAGAATGAGAGGGGAGACAGTCAACCACTTGTAGCATATTCCTGCCACTTTGCAGGGTTGTTGTTTCTGCCATTCCAATACCTAATCATTTGCAAGTCTCCCACTGAATATTCTAAGTTTGCACAGGACTTCACCAGGTGTCTATTTCTAAATGCATAGAGTGCAAAATATATATATATGGGAGACTAGGATTTATACGTGCACTTTTGGGACTGAAGAACTGGATTTTATTAAATAACCATTATCTAGAAGTTATGGTTTTGTTCAAATCTTTGGATTCTATTAAATAACTATCATCTAGAAGCTATAACTTCACTCAAGATTTGTTTGAATCTTATCTTTTCCAACAACTACAATATAAGGAAGTTTTCAGTTAAAACTGTTACCCAAGATACAATTTTTACACATAGTGTCGAGTTTCTTCATCTTTTATTTAAAATATTTATTTAGTGACTTAAGGTTAACAAAATAAGAATCCTATACCATGTAATAACAAAATAAAACCTCTGTTGGCGTGAAAAAAAGTAATGAAACACCTGGTGGGAAATGATTTAATCTTTTTCAATTTGAAGTAGTTTCAGTACAGATCAGAGCTTCATATATTTTTTCTAAAGAAAGTGAAATCCACAACATTTAGCTTCTATTTAAGTTTAAGAAAGAGAAAAGCTATTGCATTGCTTCCATTTCATTCCTATCTAAAGAGCCTGTGGAATGAGGAAACTGCTATTATGATAGTTGTAGAAGACCTTTAGAATTCATCCTTGCTTTGAAGTTCTCCCTGCTATTTGATCTAGAGGTGAATAATTGCCAACCTGGTTTACTGATAAGGTAGACAGGGTGTTTATGTTTGAACAGGAATGTGAGATACAAGGAAAGAAATTAGTGTCTTTACCTGAAGCATGGCAACAGCTTTTCATGTCATTTTAAGACTTCTTACACCTATTTTTTTAATAAACTATTGAAATAGCCTGTTGACCAATGCTTAAAATTAAGATACAAACTTCCTCCTGATCTGGTTTTACTTTTAGAATTTTTAAAGATACTTTTTGAAAAGGAGCCACAACAATTATGAATAATGTAAAGAGGCTGAAAGAGAGAAAAATAGCACTAAAATGTAAAAAAAAAAAAGTGTCAACAGAAATATAAATATCTTTAAAAGGTTTAATTATGGGAAAATATATTGTTACATAAAGATAACTGGAAAACAGTTATCTTAAAACAGTTTGATTGATTATATTTAAGTCTTTATAAAATAAAATACAGGTAGTCCTCAACTTACAACAGTTCGTTTACTGACAGTTCAAAGTTACAACGGCATTGAGAAAAGTGATTTATGACCGTTTTTAACACTTAATGACCATTGTAGCATCCCGATGGTCATATGATCAAAATTCAGATGCTGGGCAACTGGCTCATATTTATGATGGTTGCAGTGTCCTGCAGTCATGTGATAATCTTTGGCGACCTTCTGACAAGCAAAGTCAATGAGGAAGCCGGAGTCACTTAACAATCTTCTTACTAAGTTAATAACTGCAGTGATTCACTTAACAAACGTGGCAAGAAAAGTCATAAAATGGGACAAAACTCACTTAACAAATGTCTCATTAGCAATAGAAATTTTGAGCTCAATTGTGGTTGTAAATTGAGGACTACCTGTAGTTAGTCTGTCAAGGAAAAAAACTTCTTCCAAAAATCAAGTTATTGTCAGTGAAAATGAAAAGTACATTAAAGATAGATTCTAAACTCTTTTTTCTATACCAGTGTCAATTTCAACATGATCTATATAAATATGTAAAATATGAAACAAGTGCTAATGTAGTTCTATTATATTATTAAAATATAATATGTATTTATTATGTTATATATCTATTATGTTACATCCATAAAAACGGGACTATTCGTTTAATTCTTTTTCCTAGTTATCACATAATTTGAGATGCAGGCAGCCTACATTTTCTTTTTAAAAATTAATTGTTAAGATTTATATCAAAGCTTGATAAAGTTTAATAATATTCAAGCATTTCTAATTTGATTAACAGTATAATTTTACAATCCTTTAAAATTCTATGTATATAAAAACACTGACTATAACTGAAGACAATATTCTTTTAAATCTTTCAGTTAAAATTTCGATCTTTAATCCTACCTGATGCTTTAAATTCCTTTTATCCACTGTTATCTACTTTACAGGGCTAAGACTCTGCAGGAATCTTTGAAGATATATGACCTATTGTTAATGAACTATATACAAGACTGTTTAATGTCTTAAAACATCTAGAGATGAAGCTGAGCCAACATACACTTAGACTATATTTGTCAAGATACTAAACAGGCCAACTGACACTATGTTCAGTTTCAGGAAAATTTCACTACAAAATATAAAATTGAAACATATAAACAAACAATGGCTGCAAAATAGGGATCAGAGACTTTCCTTTAGCAATCATTGTAACTAATTAGTTTTTTTCATATAATCAAAAGGCCAACATAATTCATGACTATCATTTATTTATTTATTTATTTATTTATTTCTTTATTTCTTTATTTCTTTATTTTATAAGTTGTTAAACTCAAAGTTTTTGGGACCTAAAAAAATTCTGTTTCATAATAAATATATTCCTAGAAATTTCACTTATTCTGAATCAAGTATCAAAACATTTCATTACAAACAGTTGTAATCCAAGAAGCATATGGGTGGAAAGCAAGTAGAAGTTTATTTTCCCCCAGTGTAGACTGTGGATCCTCAGAATAGCAAGCGTATGGAAGCACATTTTTATCCACTTTTATCTAAGGCTCATGCCCTTTGAAAAAAAATAGCCCTGGAGTTAGAAGATTTTAAGATGGCTATCCTTGAACAAAGAAAAAAAAAAAAGACCAGTTTTTCCCTGCAGAATAAGACATCCTCAGTTTCATATTATTTGCATGAATTAAAAAGTGACCAAAGACTGATATGTATATTTGTATGAATCAGTTTACTAGTGTACAAAAATTGTGTCACACCACCATTTCATTCTCAGCACTTAGCATGAATTTACTTTGTACTCTTATACCATTTACATCCATTTGCCTTAGCACAGATATAGAAATACAATTATTTTCTCATGCATTCCATGATATACTTTGATTTGTTCATGTTTATGAATTTCTTAGTGTTTTCCACAAATCTCTTACTTATATAGGTTTTACAGTAATACACACACACACACACACACACACACACTATATGTGTGTGTGTATATAATTGTTTTATTAACTGCAATTGATATAAAAAGAAACAGACAGGAAGTTAGTAGCTCATGCCAAATGACCCATTTGTTCTTTATATCATGTATTTTGAAAAATAAATAAGAAAAAAAAACATGAAATAAATCACATGACAAATAGAAAAATAAAGTACTTATAATGAAATACAGGTGGATAAACAGAAATACTGAGGTATTATAAAACTAATATATTCCAGTATAGCATAAAAAACCTGATATTGTGAAATATTTCCTATCAGTTTTCTACTCAAGGTTCAAATGTTCCTTCTGAACATTAAGCTAAAAGTGTGTATATATGTATTAATTTTTTTCTGTCTTAACTCAAGGCAGCTATCATATATAACATCCCTTCTTTATCCTACTTTCCTAACAACAACACTGTGAGATGGACTGGCCTGAGAAAGAGTGACTGGCCAAAAGTCACCCAGCCAGCTTTCATGCTTAACACAGGACTACAACTCATAGTTTTCTTGTTTCTACACCACCATCACTACACTAAAAAGTACTAGGTTAATAGATCAGAAGAAATACAAAAATCTATGAAGAGTAAAAAATATATCACATCAATATTGCAAGCTATACATCAAATCAAATATTAAATCTACACATAAGAAAACCCTGGGAAGCACAATGATTCCCAGAGGTGGTATTCAGCCGGTTTGCACCAGTTTGGGCCTGGGTCGCCGAACCGGTAGCGACTTCTGGCTGGCCACGCCCCCGCCCGGTCGCCCCGTCCGCCCGGTCGCAGCTTGCTCGCCCTGCCCGCCCGGTCGCCGCTCGCTTGCCCCGCCCACCCGCTCAACGCTTGCTCGCCCTGCCTGCACAACACTCGGCCCGCCCATCCCAGCCCTATATATGTAGCCTTCGCTTCACCACGCGGCCCAGCTACTCACCTCACCAGTCGCCTCACTGACGCCTGCTCAGCTTACCAAAGGTAAGCAATGCATGCCGCCTGCTGGCCCTTCGCCTTGGGTCGGGGCCCCCAGGGACGCGCCATTCCCTGAGGCCCCAGAGCCGCTGCCCACCTTGGCCGGGGGATGCGCCATTCCACAGCTCCAGCCTTGCCCCAGAACTGCCGCCCGCTCTCCCTTCATCAGTCGCACATGTCGCCCAGTTTCCCCTCCTTCAGAGGCCCTGGCCCTAGCCCCGCTTCCTCCCCCATGATCACCTCTTTCTTTGGGCTTACCTTCCTCCCGCGGCGGCTGGTCCGGACTCCAGAAGGCAAGCTCTCTTTTTTGGTGCTCGAAGCCTCCCAGTAGTGCCTCTTTGCCAGCTGCTTCCCAGCAGTGGCAGCTGGCTAGAGGCTTCTTACGCCGAAAACTACCGGAGGTCTCGAACGCACCGAAAAAGCCGCTGCCATCGCTGCCCTGTTCTTCGTGCCAGCCGCGCATGTGCACCCCATTGCCTGCTGCACTGGAGGGACTTGCCCGGGCAAGTCCCTCCGCTCCAGCGCAGCAGGCAATGGGGTGCGCGGCGAAGAACAGGGCGGCGATGGCAGTGGCTTTTTCAGCGCATTCGAGACCCTAACCCTAACCCTAACCCTAACCCTTCCTCCCTCACTCCCTCCCTCTGGTATCATTCACCAAAAGTGATTATTTAAATAGAAACTTTAAATAGTTTCTATTAAACCTGCAGAAAAAGCAGATACAGTCTTATCAGTTAAATGTCAACTAATGTGGTTTGAATTTGTGAAATAAAGCAGGGATCCCCAAACTTGGCAACTTTAAGACTTGTGGACTTCAACTCCAAGAATTATCTAGCCAGCTATGCTGGCTGGAGAATTCTGGGAGTTGAAGTCCACAAGTCTTAAAGTTGCCAAGTTTGAAGACCTCTGAAATAAAAAATGAAAAAGGTTTCTGTATATATTGATACTTAATGGGAGGCAAAATAAACAAATTAATGAAACTGCAGTAATTCACACAAGTTTTCCTTAAAAGAGGGGTCCCTGGACACCACAGCAAACAGTGCGGCCGGTTTGACAAAAATCTCGCACAACTCGCACAACTTTCAGACATCAAGATATCAATAAATGCTATACCAATTTTATAATTAAGACTCTCCGAAAGTTGAAAACCACTGTTTTGCTGGAAGGTTGTTAGGATAGTCTATTCTCTCCACTTCCTTCCCACTTTCTTAGAAACAGAAAGTCACTGGAAGAGTTCTTAATCTGGAAGGGCCACTGCTGACCCATTGAAAAGTGCAGACAGTGGTCATCATGCCTCTTTTTGCTTCCCTGGGTCTTTGATTGGGGGCTTCCTCTGGAGCAGAAGTGAAGTTTTCTCTGTGTCTTCTGATTTTTCCCCCTGGAGCAAAAGAAAGCCCCTTCTAGTGAAGGCTTCCCTGTGTGTTATCCTGATACCATTCTCCCCCCCCCACTCAGGTCCGTGAAAAACTTGTCTTCCATGAAACCAGTCCTTGGTGCCAATTATGTTGGGGACCACTGCCTTAAAATAAGTTAATAACAGATACATATACAGTAATGTGAAAAAGCCAATCTGCATAGAAAAACAATCTGAAATAGAATCTCTGGTCAACACTGTCTGTATGTATAGCTAAGATATTGCAATGGTGTTTGGCCTGGAGAAATGTGCCAGACTCATAATCAACTGGGAAAAATAGTAAAAACTGAAGTAACAAAGATGCCCTATGGAAATAACATCAAGAGTCTGGATGAAGACAATTACTACAAATACCTGAGCATCCTTCAAGCTGACAGCATCAAGCATATTGAAGTCAAGAAGAAAGTTAGAAGTGAATCCATAATGGGAGTGAATATGATTTTAAGTCCAAACATCAAGCTTCAAGGCAATTAACACCTGGGTACTTCTAGCTAATACCAGGGATGGGTTCTAACTTACCTCACTGCCGGTTTGCTTCCTCCCGTGCCACGTGGCTGTTCATGCATTGTGCGCCACGTGGCCGCGTTGTGCGGGGCGTGCGCACTGCATGCACGTGTGCATGTGTAAGGGTGAAAATTCGCAAATTTTTTTTTAGAAAAAAGCCAAAAACAAGATGGTGGCGCATGCGCAGTGCCGGGGACTCGGCTTCTGCACATGCGCAGAAGGAAAAAAAAAGTAAAAAATTCCAAAAAAAAGATGGCAGCGTCCACGGACTGGCACCGACAGAACCGGATCTGTGATGTCACCAGCAGTTTGCTACCGGTTCTATAGAACCGGTGCGAACCGGGAGGAACCCACCTCTGGCTAATACATACTGTATACTGCTGGAATAGTGAATTGAACTCAAGTAGAAATGAAAGTTCTAGATAGGAATCCCAGAAAAATAATGACATGAATCACACTCTTCAACCATTCAGCGATGTTAACAAAATCTACTTATCAAGGAAAATAGGTGGACATGGAATATTGGAGGTACATCAGACATTATAAAAAAAATGAGCACTGGAATGAAGGAACTGTGAAAAAGATGCACAGAAGCTAGTATTCTAGGAAGCTTACTGAGTACTGGAGAGACCAAATTAGCCTACAAGAAAGACCAAATGAAGAATAGAAAAAAGACACTGTAAGGAAAAGTATAATGTACGTGGCCAGTGCATAAAAAAGAATAATAGACAAAACAGGTAATAACAAGTCCTGGCACTGGTTAAGAGCAGGTAAATTGAAAAACGAGATGGAGGAATTAATTCTGGTTTCACATGACCAAATCTTAAGAACAAATGCATACAAAGCCAGAATTGAGCAGACAGCAACTGATAGCAAATGCAATTTTTGTAAAGAAACTGAAAAAGCAGTGGACTGCTTAGCTGCTGCAAGAAGATTGAATAGACTGATTACAAATAACAGCATGACAAAGTAGCCATAATGGTGCATTGGGATATCTGCAAGAAATACCATTGACCTGTAAGAAAGAACTGGTGGGACCACAAAATAGACAAAGCAATGGGAAATAAAGTGGCTGAAGTGCACTGGGACTTTATTTCAAACAAATAAGCACCCAGTCACATAATACCCCAGACTTAACAACTGTCAATAAGAAAGACAAAAAAGTCTGGATAACAGACCTGCAGTGCTTGGAGATAGCAGAATAATACAGGAAGAAGTGTAGGTAATTAAAAAAATGCAAAGACTTGCAAATAGAAATAGAACAACTGTAGCAAAAGAAAGCAAAGATAGTACCAATAGTAATGGCTACTTGGGTGCTATCCCAAAACAACTAGGGCACCACTCGAACACCATCGGCATTAAATAAATCCCCATAAGTCAATTGCAAAAGGCAGCTTTACTTGGAATAGTTTACATCCTGTGATGATAGCTTTAACACCATCAAATAACATATGCCTATCCTAGGTCCTTGGGAAGGACTTGATAGGTGGACAAAAATGCCAACGCAGTCTGAACATCTAGTTAACTTTGCAACCAACCATAATAATAATTTTGTTCTAGGAATCTTAAATGAGTTTAATACGGTATTATATAATGCTGTTGCAACTGTGGCTACTTCAAATTCATCACAATTAATTCATTCTGGCAACCTACCTATTGCATTATAGTACTGCAACCATTTGTTTTTGATTTGACTGTGAAGTTTTATAAGAAAAATCAATTAGTGCAAAGTTCTGTGTTAACCTTGAACATCCATAAGGTTATTGTCTATGTTAAATCAATACCACTGGCTGTCAATATAGATTGGTTCATAAATTCAAGAATTTGGAAAATTTTAAATCAGTATCTAATAGAACTACATTGCTCCATAGTCTAAATACTTCAATTACCATCATATATTCTTCTAGAAGTTTTTAAAGTTAGTTTCATTATGTTACAAATGACATAGGTGGTAATTTAAAACACTACTGGCAAACTCCTTCATCCAGGGTTTCCTAGTAAAGATTATTATGATAATTGCCATCAGTCAGACTGAAGCATCCTATTCTATACACTGGGATAGTTGTTAGTCCTTCTACACAGAATTTCCTTTTTCAATTCAGTTCTAGGTAAACAAAAATGAAGTTAGTTTAGATATTTACACTCCAAAACTTAAAAATGTATTTATTTAACATATGTGATGTTAATCCTGAAACACATAGGATAAATAAGTGAAGGCAATAATTTCACAGATGCAAAATTCCAAATGAAACCAGCACAAACACTAATTAATTATTAACCGCTCAAAAAGCTTCCAGATTTCAACACATGTTCAACTGAAGTGAGGATAGTTGAAGAGAAATTTTCTGCTGAGCCCTTATACTAATGTAATACCTGAAGAACTGCTGCTTTGCACAGTTAAGGATAAACTGGCAATCTGGTCTAGCCAACATAACAGAAATTATCTATTGAGTAAGTCTACCTAACTGATGCTGCTTGACTGAATTACAGAGGTATAGTTTGATTTTCAACAGTTAGGTCTTTATTGTATAAATAGGACTACATGGGAAAAGCTCTTTTGGAAAAAAAGTTGCATTAAGGCATAGAGTCAATTTATTGGTTGCTTTACAGCACTGTTTTTCAAACATGGCAACTTTAAGTTATGTGAATTTCAGCTCCCAGAACCCTCTGGCCAGCAAGATTCCACACATCTTGAAAACACAGAGAAATTGCTGTGCAATACTATAATTTTTTCTTATATAGTTATTGGAGAAATACTTTCTTGATTGCATTACTAGGACTGTATCATAGTCATCATGGCATAACCTACAGAGAAAAGCTTGGTCTTTTTTTTTCCAGCTACATTTTATATTCCTTGGGGTTGAAGGTGGCATCTCACCAATAAATGCACCATGCATTCCTCTGCAGACAATTTTAATTGGATATCTTTATCAAAGCCAACAGATACCAAGATGAACAATTATCATTTTGTCCCAAAGGGTTACTGTGACTGAGATGTCACATAAATTACTACCTAAGGTGAATTATGTATTTAGGAAACAATACTAAGCCTATTTCCCAATGACTGATTCACATAAGTCACAGAGAGTGTCCACCGGTTATCATAGGCCCGGGCCCTAGGCTGGCCACGGTCAACCCCCAAGGGGCGACCCATGGACTGTAGGCACGCTGACAGCCCTTGTTGTACTGCTGTGGCCAAAAGTAGCCGAAGGGAGGCCTGGTCCAGATGAGCTGGGAGGGTCACAGCGGGAGCCCCCGTTGATGAAGGACCGGGCTGAGCGGAGGGATTCAGCGATGTCTGCTGGGCCTGGGTGGTGGCAGGCCGCATGAAGCCGGCCGAGCCCCATATGTCCCCTGAATCTGACATGGGGACCACGTTGTCCAGAGACAGCTGGCCACTCACGGATGCAGAAGCCCCGGTAACCTGGGTCAAAACTGCCTGCCCAGAGGCCTGCCGGAGGTCAGAGGGCTGGGCCTGGCTACAAAGCCTCTGAAGGGCCCGATCTAGCTGGCGCTCCGCCCTCTCCGATGCTTTGGAGGCCCTGGTAAGAGGCGGAGGCTCCATTCCGGCCTGAAATGAGGAGCCCAGCTGTTCCATCTCGTCGGGAAGCCGGCGATCCGACTTGCGGTGCCTCTTGCCCCGAGGTTTGACGGAATCATCGGCTCCGCCCACCATTTTGTCCCTCCGGCGAGATGTAAAATGGCTGCCACTGTCGATTCGCGCCAAAAAATGGCCGTTAGCGCACAAGCAGGCAGAGCGAGTAGATGGGGTGTCGACAGGACAAGTCCAGGCGTCTAGACACCCCAGGCCAGGCGGAGACGTAAGGCTGTAAAAAGCCGCTACCGAGCCCGGCAGGCAGACGGGAAGCGTGAGCCGAAGCTCGAGCGCGACCGAAGCCTTCTCTAGCTGTCAGATGCTAAGGAGCCAACGGGCCGCGCAAGCAAGCTCCAGCGACTTCCAGGCCCTGCTCCGTTACTAGCCGAATAGAACGGGGACACTACCACCGTTCCGGCGGCGAAAACACAAGGGAGTACCTTAGGGAGGGGCGTGGGGGGGGGGCGGCAGCAATACGTGAAGAAAGTCCACTAACTCGCCCTAACCCCCGAGGTTCGGAGCAGCCACCTCCCTCCTCGAGCTCAGACGGCACAAGCCTCAGAAGTTCAAAAGGAGCCCGGAATGACGCCGCGGCAGGAGCTGAGGCTCCACTGCCAAAAATAGGATCCCGCGCCTCAGCTGAGTGCAGGCAGCGGGATCAGTACTCACAGAGAACAGCTACGATAATCCGAAATCCGCCAGAAGCAAAGGAAAAGTCAAAGCACAGTCCGAGTCAAGCCAGAAAATCCAAAAAAAGACAACTGTCAGGAAGGGAAAATGGGTAGCCATGTCAGTCCAGTCTGAGGACCGAGTCTAAACTGGGTCATAGGAGGCGGACCCAGCAAGAAAAAAAGCAGACTCGGTCCTCATTCTGAGTGGACGAGGACAACCCATTCTGAATGCTGGCTCCTCCCATGATGGAGAATGTCCTATCTTTCTAAATACTGATATATAACTTCTGGTCTACTTTGGTTAATCCATTTCAAATGCTGGGGTAATGCATTCAGGTAGTTCTCGACTTACAACAGTTCGCTTAGTGACCGTTCGAAGTTACAACAAAAAAAGTGATTTATGACAGTTTTTCAACTTACAACTGTTGCAGCATCCTCATGATCATGTGATTAAATTCAGACATTTGGCAACTGATTCATATGTATGATGATTGCCGTGCCCCAAGGTCATGTGATCACTTTTTGCGACCTTCTGACAAGCAAAGTCAATCGGGAAGCCCAAATTCACTTAACAACTGTGCTACTAACTTAACAACTACAGCAATTCACTTAATAATTGTGGCAAAAAAGGAGACAAAATGGGGCAAAATTCACTTAACAACTGTCTGACTTAGCAGCAGAAATTTTGGGCTCAATTGTAGTTGTAAGTCGAGAACTACCCATATTTATTAACATGTGTAGATTAAAGAAACAATATAAGTATCTCACACTGCATATTTTTCTTCAAAATTGACTTGAATCAATAGAATTTCCAGAGTTCTATTAATTAAGAATTAAGAATTCTTAATTACACTCTCATAGAAACACCAGTTATGGAATGTGACATTAACTACAGGCATCACAATAAACCCTCTGTATCTTAAGGAAAGCAAGATCTTGCATCTTATGGCATGTATTCTGGATTGACACGCTAACAAAACTGACCACTGAACTGACCTTTGATTGATCTTTAATGCCTCTTCTTTTGTCTCCTGATCAAAGCCTCTAGCCATTTTGGTCTCTCTTGTATGTCTGGTCTTTCTTTAGTATCCAGTTAATGATTTATTGAATTTTCATTTATCTTTTTTTTTAATGCTTTGACCAATTTGAATTTTATTTTATACTGTGGCTGAAATAATTTTTCAATAGCCATTTTTATATCTGAAATATTATTCTTCAGCTTCTAGCTAAAACAGCTATTCCACTCTTATTCCCAGTATCATAATAACAGAATCAGATTCTGGCCCAGTTCATTAAATTATAGCCTAAGAAACTCAATAAATAATAATATAATTTACAAAATATATATATTACCCAAATCCCAGCAATTTCACTGTTTTATAATATTATAAAAAAGAATATATAAAATGCACAATAGTCTACTTCAGTTGATAATTAATAACAAATTTAATTCAAAGTTCTTAAAAATGCATTGTTTTGCTGACATTCTTAATATGACAATTCAGAATGTTCTAAAATACTGTTAATGTATACCTACCAAACATTTAAAAAAAGACACAATGATTCCATTTACACAAAGCAATTTAATAATCTTAAATCCTGGTGTTTTTTCCTATGAAATGTGTCAAATTTGTGTGTAAGATTATTAATGGGATCCATTTTTAACTAATTGCTGTGATTTCACAATTGAACAAAAGCATTTCTATATGATTGTGAACAAAGAACAAATTGTCCCATGCTGGTGAGAGGGATCTTGGAGTCCTAGTGGACAACCATTTAAATATGAGCCAGCAGTGTGCAGCAGCTGCCAAAAAAAGCCAACACAGTTCTAGGCTGCATAAACAGAGGGATAGAATCAAGATCACATGAAGTGTTAATACCACTTTATAATGCCTTGGTAAGGCCACACTTGGAATACTGCATTCAGTTTTGGTCGCCACGATGTTAAAAAAGATGTGGAGACTCTAGAAAGAGTGCAGAGAAGAGCAACAAAGATGATTGGGGAATGGAGGCTAAAACATATGAAGAATGGTTCCAGGAACTGGGTATGTCTAGTTTAATGAAAAGAAGGACTAGGGGTGACATGATAGCAGTGTTTCAATATCTCAGGGGCTGCCACAAAGAAGAGGGAGTCAAGCTATTCTCCAAAGCACCTGAGGGCAGGACAAGAAGCAATGGGTGAAAACTAATCAAGGAGAGAAGCAACCTAGAACTACGGAGAAATTTCCTGACAGTTAGAACAATTAATCAGTAGAACAACTTGCCTCCAGAAGTTGTGAATGCTCCAACACTGGAAGTTTTTTAAGAAGATGTTGGATAACCATTGGTCTGAAGTGGTGTAGAGTTTCCTGCCTAAGCAGGGGGTTGGACTAGAAGACCTCCAAGGTCCCTTCCAACTCTGTTATTCTGTTATTCTATTCTATTCTGTTATTCTGGTTTTAAAGAAATTTTCCAAATTAAAACATATGTAGACCAGAATTCATTTTCATTTCAACAATTCATTGTTTTACACTTTGTTTAAGTATATAAAATATACTCCTTATTTCTTTAACGTGGGAGAAAACATTTTGTTTCATAAATGAAAGCCAATTTCTTTATTTCTAAAAAAATTGCGGCATATACTACAAATAAGAAGGAATCAAATTGTAACTTACAAATTCATGACTCATAAAACTTTTACAAATTCCCACATGACACCACTCATACCTACGGTTTTACCCATTAAAACTCTGCACTCTTCAGTAAAGCTTAAATATGTTTAAATAAAATAGACTGTCATCTGTCTTAATTTCAATCTTCCTTTTCTGCTCATAAGTTATAATGGAATCCAAGTTAGCTTTTTTTTCTCCTAAAATTGCTTCCATTTTTTTTTCATTAAAAAAAAAGCTAATTCTTGGCCTAAAATATTGGCAATATCAAACCCTCCTATTTTCCATTTATCTTGTTTCTCATTTATCAAATACATATATATACACATACATACATACACACACACTTTTACTCTGTTTGTAGTTAGCACAATCAACTGCAGATGAAATTTAAAATATAGACTTAATGTTGTCTGTAACTATGCAAGTTTTGAATAATGCCTTAAACAGTAAAAATACTGAATTACAGAACCTCATTTTGCAAATTTGTCTAATTGGGTGACTTTTACAGATTAGTATTTCAGTTGTTAGAAAAACAGAATTTTTTTTTGTAAGTAAGCTTCATACATATAATTTGGAAAGCTTTTATGGGCATTTTTTTTTAGTAAAGGTAAAGATGTGAATCGAAATAATGTAAAAATTGGATGATTAAAACACACAGGATCAGCTTAAGAATTGAATGTAAAAATTAAAGATAAAAAAATAAAATAATATTAGTAACAGTTATAGCCAAAAGTAACAAAAGGCATATAGAGCTTCACAAACTAATAGGGACCCAACCAATAAGACTCAGCATCTTCTATAACAGGGGTCCTCAAACTCTTTAAACCAGGGGCCAATTCACGGTCCCTCAGACTGTTGGGGGGCCGGACCGGCTGGGTGGGCGTGGCTAGGTGGTCATGTGACTGTGTGGGCATGGCTAGATCATGTGACTAGGTGGGTGTGGCCAATTTAACAGTCCATTAAACAATGCACACAAATTAAACTTTAATTTGTTTTGCTCCTGGGGGTGTTTTATTTGCTTTTGTTTGCATGTTGCTCTTTTGGTTGACTTTTCTTTTTACTAGATCATTTTTTCAGTTGTTCAGGAGTCTAGTGGTCCACTTCAGGAAACTCAGTTTTGCAGCAATTCTTCTCAGACCCCAAGGAGCTGGAAAAATCTCTCTTTCTGTCTCTGTCTCTGTCCCTCTCTCTCCCTCTCTCTCTCTCTGTCTATCTATCTTTCTTTCTCTATCTATCTTCTGGAGGTGGGAGAGGTGAAAAATGGGCCGTTTTTGCCCGTTTTTGGCCTCCTGGGGCGTCTGTGTGCCCCCTTTTCACCTCCCCGCCTCCAGAAGCATTCTGCAAGCCAAAAACAGGCAAAAACGGCCCATTCTTTGGCCAAAAACGGGCAGTTTTTGCCCATTTTTTGGCCTCCCGGGGCATCTGTGTGCCCCATTTTACACCTCCCCCGCCTCCAGAAGCATTCTGCAGGCCCAAAACAGGCAAAAATGGCCTGTTTTGAGCCAAAAATGGGCCATTTTCACCCATTTTTTGGCCTCCTGGGGTGTCTGTGAGCCCCATTTTTCATCTCCCCCACCTCCAGAATGTCTCTGCAGGCCAAAATTGTTGGCCTTACCTTTCAGTTCCAGCCCACGGGGCTCACAAAGGTAAGTCCTGCGCTCGGCCGAAGGGTGGGCGGGGCAGCCTCGTGGTCTTGCGCGGGCTGGATTAATGGCTTCGGGGGGCCGCATGCAGCCTATGGGTCATAGTTTGAGGACCCATGTTCTATAATAATGCTATGCCCAGAATTTTGCAACTTTTTTACAGATTTCCATGAATTGACTGCTTAGTGAGGAAAAAAATACACAAAAAAATTGTATGAGGGCTACACTAAACATTTATTAATAGTAGGGGGCTTAATACTAGACTTCAAATATAATACAGGATGTATCACAGAAGAATATATATGACTGACTCACCCTCTGTGTCTGAACACATACAAAAATATTCTTGATAAAGGAGTTATCAAGTACAAATAATGTAGAATCAGTACTTTATTACAAAAAACAAAAACCTATAATATGAATGAACTACAACCAGGTATAAGAAGGGACTCTCACATTTACTACAGAGAATAGAAGAAGATGACCTTGAGTGACATATGCAGGATCTATGAGTAGTGCCTTGAATTATGCCTATTCAAAAAAAGGCTGAACTCCAGAATGAGGTAATATTGAGAACTAGTTTAGACAGATTCCTTCCTTAGTCACTGAGTTATACAGAGGAGGAATTGCAGCACAATCAGAGTTGAAGGATTCTGTTATTATGGCCGATATCAATAAAAGTAATTTAACCTTCCTGGAGTTGATTTTCTATCTGGTTTACCTAATGGGAAAGGAAGAATTTTTATTTTTTAAAATATCATAAAACATATTCATTAATATTAGGGAAATGCCCTGCTCACATTTCTGGCAGTAAATTTGATTCAAAATACTACATAATATCAAGTCTACTTAGTTATGATGGCTCAGTAATGGAAATTATTCCATAAGGATTATCAGTTGGCCATTGTGCTGTACTATCTTTTTTTTTTTTACAAAGAAATGCCTCAGTATTGAAGATATGCCTCAAACATTTGAATAAGTAATATATATGATCCTGATTTTTAATACCTGTTGTTTTGCTTCTGCTGCTGTTGCTCCTCCTCCTTTTTAAAAGATTTTTGTTAATTTTCTGTATTCATTTTAAGAACTATTGATTTTGCAATATTTTTTCTAATCCAGGACTATTCTTTTACTATTAGGCATTTGTAAATAGCTGTTGATAGAAGACTGATACTGAAACAAACAAATAAACAGAATCCTGATGAATTGAGGCCTTATTAGGATACATATCCTTGCAATTATATTTATTAGAAAGAAGAAGCTGAGGGCATGTCATTAATTTTAGCACAATGTTTCAAAATCTCGTAAAAATAAGCTGGTTTGTTTTGACTTTTTTTCTTTTCTTCTGATGTTAATTGCACTGGCAGGAAGGCAGTAAACGCTATATCAGAGAATTGTAAGTAGTAATTTAGACCATCAAATAAAATCCCTGGCTTAGTGCATGAATTCAAAATAAATGAATGGTTGAAAAAATCTCTCCTTGAACATAACCAGTGAAGGGGAACTCATTGTTTCCTTGGTAATTGGTTCTACTACCAAACTGTTGTTACTGTCTGGATGTTTTCCCCTAATATTCTAGAATATAGTAGATAACAGTGTTTTGCAAACTACTCTTATTTATGCATCCTAAAATTATATAACTTTGTATAGGTGATATGCTATAAATTCAATTTGTAATTAAATTCAATTAACATTGACAAAAGCTTTGTCCCACATACTGTATAATTAATATATTATAATAGTTCAACTGGTAATTAAATTTAATAAAATATTTCAAAATCCTCTCCAACATACTATTACTAAGTCAAGTATCTATTATTTACTGAGTTTATTTTTTAATAAATAATAATTTATTAAAATGCCCTCTTAAATTTCAGATTATAATTTTAACTGCAAAGGAAACAGCAATTAACTGCCTAAATGACTACAGACCTATCACATTAATGTCTGTAGTAATGAAATGCTTCGAGAGATTGGTTCTCCAACACCTTAGGACATGCCTCCCACCAGACTTTGACAAACACCAGTTTGCCTACAGGGGGAATAGGTCGACAGACGAGGCCATAGCTACTGCTTTACATTCTGTAGCGAGCCATCTGGAGAAACCCGGAAACTATGTCAGGATGCTTTTCATAGACTATAGCTTGGCCTTCAATACCATTCTTCCCAGCATCCTTATTGAAAAGCTGACTGACTTGGATTTTCCCTCTTCTATCTGCGACTGGATCAAAGACTTTCTGAGGGACCGGCCACAAACAGTGAGGGCTGGGTCTGTCATATCCACCTCCCTAAAGCTTAGCACTGGCTCCCCACAGAGCTGTGTGCTCAGTCCCTATCTGTACTCACTGTACACACATGATTGTGTATCGTCTGACCCATCCACTGTGATCATTAAGTTCGCAGATGATACCACCGTACTGGGTCTTATTACAGGTGGAGACGAAACAGCATACAGGGGGGAGGTTCAAAAATTATCCACATGGTGCTTGGAAAACAACCTGCACCTGAACATCAGCAAGACAAAGGAGATGGTGTTAGACTTCCGGAAGAAGAGAGAGGAATCTGCCCCACTTTACATCGAGGGGAGCTGTGTGGAAAGAGTTTCCTCCTTTAAATTCCTGGGAGTCTACCTCAGCGAAGATCTCACCTGGAAAATCAACACGACCGAGGCAGTAGTGGGTTCTAAAACCCTTTACTACCGGTTTGCGTGCTCGCTCGCGCCGTGTGCGATGCTTCTGCGCATGTGCAGAAGCTTCTGTGCATGTGCAGAAGCATCCCAGGTGAGTGGGCGGAGCCTCCCGCTGTCACTACCAGTTCTAAGAACTGGTCCGAACCGGGAGCAACCCACTGCTGGACCAAGGTGGCCAGAAAGGCCCAACAGAGACTCCACTTCCTCAGGGTCTTGCGAAAAAACAGAGTGGAACAACAACTGATGACCTCCTTTTACCGGTCCACAATAGAAAGCATCCTCACTCATTGCATTACGGTGTGGTATGCTGGCTTGACAGCTGCGGAAAGAAAGACATTACAGAGGGTGGTGAGCACAGCACAAAACATTGTGGGCTGTCCCCTGATACCGCTAGATGACATCGCTAGGGCTTGCTGCCTTAGAAGAGTGAGGAAAATTCTCAGGAATGACTCACACCCTGGTCAGCACTTCTTTATTCTCCTGCCATCAGGAAGGAGATATAGAAACATAGGCAGCCGCACAAACAGGCTGAAGAACAGTTTTTATCCGTGGGCTGTCAGACTACTGAATGGAAAATAACTTTACAACCACATAGTATGATTTGATGCTGTAGGGCGGCCCTTTCGTCTGCCCTCGAGGCCTTTTTGTGAGCCCTATCCTTGGCCGTTATCTTCGCTGCAGCCACCAGGCTAGCAGATCTCTGTTTGACAGTGGCTCTGCCTGTTTCGTCATCGGATTGAGGAGACCAGGCGCCTTCTGCCATGGGGCCTGAACCAGTGCCCCTCTGCTCCATGGCAATGCCTGGACAGACATGCTCGCAAGCACCGCTGCCGGCTCAGCGTCGTAAAGGCCCACTGCAGGAGCAGTCTGAATCAGGCCCCAGTCCTGTGGAGCTATCCTCAAGGACTGATTGGCAAGACGGGGAGAAACCCCTCTTGAGCACTAGCGCTGGCCTAGCTGCTGAAAGGGGCAGTCTTATGTGTAACGCCGCTGCTGCGGCGATCGGAGAGCAATGAAGTGTGGCGTCAACAGCCAGAGGCTCCCTCTCCTATCACTCTGGGGCCACCAGAGGAAATGGCACCAGGGGGCTCAGAGCCACTGGAAAGGCTAGGCAGACTTATGCCGTGACACTGCTGCTGCAGCTCTCTGGCAGAGAGTATGTCCAAGTCACGGGCAGGGACTCCTGGTCTCACAGTCAGTCAAGATGAGGCCCCAATATCACAGTCAAATTGAGACCTGTTGAGTTGCCTCTCAAAGCTGCGATCCGCCTGAGAGGAGAGCCAAGAGGTTCAGTTCAGTTAATTAATGAGGAGCCGATGCTACAAAATGGCTGCCACAGGTCTAAAAGTCACCCTCCGATGCCAAAATGGCCACCCCCACCAGGCTGCAATCTGCAAGAGGAGAGCCAAGGGGTTGAGGCCAGGGGAGCTTAATAATCAAAAACTGTCACTGAAAAAGCTTTATCTGCCACTGCCACTAATAAGGCTTTAGCTCAGCAGATCTCCGAATTACAAGCAGTGCTTTGGAACGAAGAATGGAAATTCACGCCAAAATGGCTGCTCCCTTGAATCTACCAACCGCCCAAGACGGGGAGCCAAGGAACACGGCCAGAAGCTCACCCACTGTCCAATGCTGACAGAAGAAAGTCCTGTTGCAATCAAACTGCAACAGAAACTGCAAAACGGCAAATGCTGAGGTTTAAAGTGACCGCTTTTTCTCTCTCTGCTGTTTTGAAGACAAAATGGCCGACCGCCATTTTTCAGAAATTTCAGAAAATATTTTTTACAAAATTATATATGCTACTGTAGAAAATAATCTATGTAATTATTACTTATAAATACTGGCATCGCATCTGGATTAAAGTATTAAAGAGCCGTGGTGGCGCAGTGGTTCGAATGCAGTACTACAGGCTACTTCTGCAGACTGCTGGCTGCCAGCAGTTTGGCAGTTCGAGCAGTTCACTGGCTCAAGGTTGACTCAGCCTTCCAAAGTCGGTAAAATGAGGATCCAGATTATTGGGGACAAAATGCTGACTCTGTAAACTGCTTAGAGAGGGCTGAAAAGCACTGTGAAGTTGTATATGTCTAAGTGCTATTGCTATTATGATAACTTCTAACTTTGAAAACTTTAAAAGGGGATTAAAAAAATTACAGTAGGTAAATATTAATCAACATGAATAATCATAGCTACATTTTATGTTGAACAATACCAGTTTCTAAAAAACATGAACAAGGATATTGTTTTACTTATGTCCTACTTGCAAATTCCAGTAAGTATCATGGTATCCACAAACAGAATAGTATACTAGATGAAGGAGATATTCAATGCTTCAAATACTGTGGCAACCAATTAAGTAACTGTTACTAATACATTAAAGAAGTATGTACGTAGGCAGTCCTCAACGTACAAGTTTAATGGAGCCCATCTCTCATGATGGCCATAAGTTGAGGCACCTACATGACCAGCTCTGATTTTACAACTCTTTTTTGTAGCAGTCATTAAGTGAACATGCTAATTGTTAAGGTGATCCATATATTCCTAAATCTGTTTTTTTTACCAGCAAAGCCAGAAACTTGCAAAAAAAGTTATAAATTGTGGTCATGTGATCACAAAATGCTGCAATTCCAAAGGTGAGCTGGTTGCCAACCACCCAAAATATGGTCATGTGATGTGTGAAGCCACCAGAACTCTGGAATTGGTTCATAGGTACCTTTTTATAAGCTCATTATATGGTCCTTAGGTGAATGGTTGTTAAGTAAGGACTACCTGTATATTTAAAGAAGTAATTAAAAACATCAGCACTGCTTTTAACCAAAATGATTTGGACACTGAAAAGATAATATACTAAGTTATGTCCTTCATGATCAGAGTAATAGAGCCCAGGCATCCTGACAACACACTAGACCAGTGTTTCTCAACCTTGACCAAATGAAGATGTGTGGACTTCAACTCCCAGAATTCCCCAGCCAGCATGGCTGGGGCATTCTGGGAGTTGAAGTCCTCACATCTTCAAGTGGCCAAGGTTGAGAAACACTGCACCAACATCATGAAAATGTTTCTCTGAGGTAGCAACACATTGTTCATATGCAGGTAATAAGATTTTGAATTACAGAATTCATTTTTATCTTGCATGAGGAAGCAAATAATGATACAGCCTCTGAAAGAGAAAATAAGATTTTATTTCTATCCACTTCAATATCCAGATTGTCCTGATAAAGATATTTTAGATTGAAAGAAAACTGCTTTTCTTTAGAGTTTATCAGATGAAGAATGTGTCAGATGTTATCTCAAAACTTAATTGCTAATAAAGCTGTCTTCACATTAATAAAATATTTGACATGAATTGCACATTTGTGACAAAATAAAAGGATAGCCTAAGAATCAGAGAACCAGATAAATTGTCACCATATTGTTTTCATAAAAATGATCAGTTCATCACTTCTGTAAAGGTGCAGAAAAAATGTATGTTCTTTTGCTGATAAAAGAACAGGAAAGAAGTTAAAAGCTTAAATGCTAATGTATTTAACTACAACTCAACTAGTATTATCAAAACATTTGATAGGTATACAAAAAACACACACATAAGAAAATGCTTTCCTTATTCTAAAATATTATTTTCATACATTCATTATAAGAATAAGTAACTTTGAGGGGAGAGAAATGAATAAGGGATGTTGCAATATTCTATAGCATCTGGAAGTGTTTTAAAAGAGGAAGCATGGCGTACATACACAAAGAGGGGATAATGTATCTATCTCTGAAACAAAACAGTTGTACTCTAAAGGATGTCTTATTCCAATCATAGTTTCCATTTGCTAGCATATTATACAGTATGCTATTTTAGTCACTATTTACATTTCATGCTTATGCTTTTTACATAACAAAATTATGTATGAATATTTATTATACTTTTATACTGCACAAATATATGAGTAGAAGCTATAAATTCATTCTAGGACTTCCTACCAGTAGATGAAACACACAAAGAAGCCCAGTTTCTTCAAGTCCCACATGGGTTTAATTTTTGATTAATTGAACAAAAACTAAAACCTCCAGACGTTATTTCTTTTAATCACAGGAAAGATAGCTCTTCTGTGGCTTTGCTGGTAGGAGAGCCAGCAGATGTCTGTCTGGTCTGAAGGGAATTTCCTTTCTCAGGAGAAAATAGCTTAAATAGAAAGGAACAGCCATATGCTGACCATGCACTGTTTAACAGATGACATAGGAAGCATCCAGTATAATAGGAGAATGCTTTTATATTAAATTTATTTGAATGTTCAGTGCTATCAGCTGAAAGCAATTGACATGGCCAAAGTAAAGTTTTATGAGTCTTTTGAAAGCAAACAAATAAACAAGAAATTCAGCTTATTGAGCTTAGCAAAAGTTATAAAAGAGTGGTCAAGGTCATTTAAGACTTACATTTTTGAATGCATTTTTATGAAAGCATATCGTTTATTATATAATGTGATAATATACTACATTAGGCATTGCAATATTAGTATATTTCTTCTACAAAAACAAAGCACTTAATGAATGTCATTGTTTATTGTATGTTATGTGTATGGGGGGAGGGGGGAAGTAGGTTTGAAGAAGAAACAGAAAATGATAAAAATTGAGCCTCCATTTCGGCTGGCAACATGCCAGGCGAGGCCTCTGGAGGCACGAACGGAGCGTCGGAGGGGTGGATCCTCAGAAGCTCCATTTCAGCTGGCAACGTGCCAGACGAGGCCTTTGGAGGCACGAACGGAGCATCGGAGGGATGGATCCGCCGCTCAGAAGCTCCATTTCAGCCGGCAACGTGCAGGACGAATGTTGCAGAGCCTACAACATAAGTAAGGATGAACAACTGCCTGGTGCTGTAAGATTCGTAGTTTCATTAGTTTTGTTCATAAACACTAGGGGGTGCTTATTGCGTAACTTTGAACATTCGCTAAGGGAACGTTCGTAACTGGGGATTACCTGTATTTTTTTCCACCAGTATTATAACATATAAGCTGCATAATTCAACTGAAAATAAAACTGAAATCTTTTAGAGGGGAAAATTAACAATAAACATACAATAAAAATGATTCCATAAGTGTGCATATCCTTAAGCTAACACTTTGTTTGAAGGACATTTTGATTTTATGACAGCATTCAATCTTTAGGGGTAGGAGCCTATCAGTATGGCACATCTTGCCTTGGGAATCTGTCCATTCGTCCTTGGAAAAGTACTCCAAATCTGTCAGATTGCAAGGGCATCTCCTGGGGACAGCCCTCTTCCGGTCAATTGGATTCAGGACTGGACTCTGGCTGGGTCACTTCACAATTTTGATCTTTTTCTGGTGAAGCTATTTCTTTTATTGATTTGAAGGCATGCGTTGGGTCGTTGTCATGTTGAAAAGTGAAATTTCTCTTCATTGTTTGCATTGTAGCAGAGGCCTGAAGGTTTTGTGCCAAAATGGACTGATATTTAGAAGGGGCGTTGGTCCTACCTGAGACGCCTCTTCTCATAGGGTGGAGCCATCATTCAGGATGGGTTGACCTCGTCCATCAGCCAATGAGGACCAAGTCTGTCTTTTTATGTCAGGATCCGCCTTGTGCCATCCCAGCTTAGACGAATCCGAAGACAAGACCCGATGTGGCAAAACACCGCAACAGACCATGCACCCATCCAGGCCACCAACACAACAGGTCCGAGCAAAAGCGTCCAAGACAAGGAGACCCCCAACAGACCTAAAATGAAGGCGAGTCCAAACGAAAGCCAGAGGTGAACCAGGAAGGCAACGAGTCCCAAAAGGCAATCCGTCGATGCGTCACCGGGAGGGACTGAATGATGGCTCCAACCTATGAGAAGAGGCGTCTCAGGTAGGACCAACGCCCCTTCTCCATCGTGGTTGGAGCCATCATTCAGGATGGGACATACCAAAGCGAAAGGTCCCCTCTCCGGGCAGGCACAGTCACATATCCTCAAGAAGCATCCTCGACCACTCGTTGCAAGACGTGCCGACCGAAGGCCGCCTCGGCGGAAGCGTAGAAGTCAATCTTATAATGTTGAATAAATGGCGTGGGAGAGGCCCACGCCGCTGCACGGCACACCTCTTCCCAAGGCACCTGAGCCGCCCAGGCCGCAGAGGAGGCCACACTACGAGTCAAATGCGCTGTTATCCCCACTGGTCGAGGGAGGGACGCGAGCTCGTACGCCTTGGCAATAGTGCCCCTAAGCCAGCGGCCGATGGTAGTAGATGACACCTTGTGACCCAAGGAGTGCGGGTGAAAGGCCACCAGTAGTGCCTCCGTTTGCCTGAATTGTTGAGTCCGCTGTATGTAGATACGGAGGGCCCGTCGTACATCCAGGGAGTGCCAACTCCGCTCCAACGGATGGCCCGGCACCGGGCAAAAATTGGGCAAGACAAGTTCCTGCGCCGGGTGGAACGGTGAATTAACCTTAGGAAGGAACGACGGGTCCAGCCTGAGAAACACCCTGTCACGGTGGAACACGCAGAGATCCTTCCGAATGGACAGGGCCGACAACTCTGAAATCCTGCGTGCTGATGTAATCGCAATCAGGAAGGAGACCTTGAAAGATAGATGGCGAAGGGAGGCCTCGCGAAGCGGCTCGTAGGGGGGCCCCATGAGGGACTGCAGCACTCTCGGGAGGTCCCAGGTTGGAAAACGATGAACAGGCGGGGGGCACAGGTTGGCCGCCCCCCGGAGGAAGCGCCGAACCGTAGGGCACTGAGCCAAAGATGCCGCCTGATCGCAGGAAAGAATCAACGAGAGGGCCGCGACCTGTCTCCGAATGGTGTTAAGCGCAAGACCGCGATCCAGCCCCCGTTGGAGGAAGCGCAACACCTTGGGCAAGGGAAGCCGAAAAGGTGAAAGCCCTTCTGCCTCGCACCAGTTGCAAAATGCCTTCCATGTAGAGGCATAAATCCTCTGGGTAGCGGGGTCGATGGGAAGCTAAGATAGTGAGGATCACTTCCGGATCGTAATCCCGCCCCCTCAGAGAGCCCCACTCAACCGCCATGCGGTCAGCTGGCACCACCCGGGATCCGGGTGTCGCAGTGCCCCCTAGCTGAGAGAGTCCTCGCACATAGGCAGTTTCCATGGGGAAGCCACCGACAGCACCCGGAGGTCCGCGAACCAAGCCCTGTGAGGCCAATACGGGGACAGGAGGATGAGCTCTGCCCTCTCCTCCAATAACTTGCGAACCACCTGGGGCAGGATTGGCAGGGGGGGGAGGCATAAAGGAGGCCAGGAGGCCAGGGACTCCGCAGGGCGTTCATACCCTCCGCTCCCCGGGATTGAAACAGGGAAAAGAAATGAGGGAGTTGGGAGTTCTCTGGAGTCGCAAAAAGGTCCACCGCCGGCGGACCGAACCTCTCCGAGATCTGGAGGAAGAGAGACGGATGCAGGCGCCACTCCCCCTGGTCCACAGCCGACCGGCTGAGCCAATCCACCTGGGTGTTGGTGACCCCTGAAATGTGGTCCGCTACCAGGGACAGGAGGTGACGTTCCGCCCACAGACCTAGGCGCAGCACCTCCCACATGAGGGCCCTGGAAAGCGTGCCCCCCTGTCTGTTCACATGCACCTTGGTCATAGTGTTGTCCGTCAGCACAAGGACGTGCCGGCCCGAGACCAGGTGGCGGAAGTGCCGAAGGGCCAGGGACACCGCCCGAAGCTCCAGCCAGTTTATGGAGCAGGAAGCCTCCGCTTCCCCCCACCGACCCTGGGCAATGAGATCCAGGGCATGGGCCCCCCAGCCCGTGAGACTGGCATCGGTGGTAACTACGACTCGTTGAGGCTCGACAAAAAGAGTGCCCCTTGACAGGGCCGATCTCCACCAGGCGAGGGAGCGAAGGACTACAGGAGGGACCAAAACCCAGAGTTGTGACGTTCCTCGACCCGCCTTCTGGAAGGGCAAAAGGAACCACTGGAGTTCCCTAGAGTGTAGGTGCGCCCAAGGGGTGATGGAAATACAGGAGATCATTTTCCCCAGGAGAGAAGACAAGAGCACCAAGGATACTCTGTGCTGGCGTTGTACAAGGGACACCAGGTCCCTAATGCTGACCTGCCTCTCCTGGGAAAGGGAGACCCTACACTCCAGGGAATCTACAATAGTGCCCAAATGAAGGATAGATGTGGATGGGGAAAGGTGGCTCTTTTCCAAATTAATCTCAAACCCATGCTGTCGTAGCGTCCGGATGGTTACCTGGAGGTGGTGCAACGCGAGGGCCCCAGAAGGGGCGTGCACCAGAATATCGTCCAGGTAACACTGGACGTGGACAGGCAGGGACCGAAGGTGAGCCGCAAGAACAGCTAGGATTTTCGTGAATAGCCTAGGGGCGGAGGAGAGTCCAAAGGACATAGCCCTGTACTGTAAGTGCCTACCTGCATATGAAAATCGGAGGAATTGACGATGGTGCCAATGGATAGGCACATGCAGGTAGGCCTCAGTCAGATCCAGGGAGGCCATAAAGTCCCCCCTACGTAGGCAAGCCAAGATGGAGGAAAGGGAGTGCATCCTGAACTTGCGATATGAGAGGTACCCATTTAGGCACTTTAGATCTAGAATCGCCCTCCATCCCCCCGAGGTCTTGGGCACCACAAACAAGATGGAGTAGAAACCCCTTCTGTGTTGGTCCCGGGGCACCTGCTGGATAGGCCTAATGTCCAGCAGGTGTTGGACCGCCGAATCCATAAGTGCCCACTTGGATGGAATGCCGGACACCGGGCAGCGGACGAAGAAACTCGGGGGAATGGAGAGAAACTCCAGTGAAAGGCCATGTTGGATGGTCCGCCGTACCCAGGAACCAGGGTGGTCCGAAACCAGGAAGCCGAAAAAAGAGAAAGATGACCCCCAATCGGAAAGGAAAGGCCCTCACCATCTGGGGCGCCTGAAGGAACGGGACCCTGAGCTCCCTCTGAAAGGACGTCTAGGCTGCCTCCCCCTCCCAGACCTATCCTGAGGCTGGCGCTGCCTCGACCCGAAAGGACCTGGGGCCCGGGGGAAGTTGGAGCCCTGGTCCACCGGCTGAAAGGGCCGATGGTAAAAGGGGGCCTGCCGGAAGTTACCCTTCCTGGACAGTGACGGAAGCATCTTCCTCCGGTCCCGTGACTCCACCAATATCGGCTCCAACGACTCTCCGAACAGCTGAGACCCCTTGACGGGACCCGACGCGAGCCGCCACTTGTGCCAGGTATCCGCTGGCCATTGATGCAGCCAGTGCATCCTCCTGGCCACCACCGACGCGGCCATAGCCTTGGCCGCAAAGCGGGAGGCATGCAGGGTGGCGTCTGCCATAAACTGGGAAGCTGCAAACAGCTTGTTCAGATCCTTTTGGGCTCTGAGGTTGGAAGCTGGCAGGTGCTCTTGGATTTGACGAAGCCACAGAAGAGAGGTCCTTGCGAAGAAGGAGGACGTTGATGATGCCCTGACTGCCCAGGCAGCCGCCTGGTGACTCCTGAGGAGGGCTTGTTCCAGACGCTTGTTCTCTGGCTTGAGCAGCTCTTCCAATTTGCCTGGCATGGCGGTTGGAGTATAAAGGCCCAGGATAGGAGGATCCACAGCTGGGACAGAGAGCAATGCCGAAAGCTCCGGAGCCACATTGAAAAACCTCCTCTCCATCGATGATGGAGAGGGACCAGAAGCAGGGTTAGCCCACTGTCTCAGTACAGTATCCAGAAAGAGCTGCGGAGAGGGGATGTACGAGGTCTCTGGCTTGACCTCGGAGAAGAGGGGATCCTGGGGAGACCCCTGGGTAGTCGAACCTTCCTGAGCAGGAACATCCAGCCCCACCGTTGCCCGCGCCTTATATAAAAGGGACTTGAACAAGGCTGGGGAAAAGAGACCTGCCGCAATCGGTTGGTCAGGGGCCATGGTCTCATCCTCCGACAGCTCCAGGGGGACACTTCCTGCATCATCTAGCCATTCCTCCTGGCTTTCCTCATCCGAAGTGTCAGAGAATTCTTCCTGGTGCTGCTGTCTGGTCGAAGGCCCCGCCCTGGTTGATGACCCAAAGGCCTCAGTTGAGCGACCCGAACTGATTGGGACTGAGCCTCCCATGGACTGTAGGCCGGCCAAAAGGCCCTGTTGCACTGCTGCTGCAATTAAGTGCTGGAGGTTTGCCGGGTCAAACACGGCCAAAGAATGTGGAGGACCAGTTGCCACGGGCAAGGCCTCTCCCTGTAAATTAGCAGGAGGAGGAGGCCTGGAATCCGCTGCCCCCTGGGAAGGTACAGCAGAAGAGGCCAGCAAACCAGCTGGGCCCCACAAATCAGGCTCCGCCCTAGCTAGTCCTAGGGCATCCAATGCCAAATGCTCCTGCCCCTCACCCCCCTGGGAGCTGGCAATAGCATCAGGGGGGGCGATCCTGGCTGGGGGTAACAGAGGCTCTGCCCTTGGAGGATCTGGCAACCAACTTCTGCAGCGCCTTATCTCGTCGCCTCTCCGCCCTCTGTGTCGCCTTGGAAACAACAGAGGTGGCACGGTGGTGTTTGGACATGCCGAGGCCTGAGGAATGAGGCTGCTCATCGTCCAGTACAGGCCGGTCCGTCTTCTTAAGATGCTTGCCACCCGGCTTTTCGCTCGGACGAACAGCGACCGCCATCTTGAAGGCGGAATGAACCAAGGTGCTGCAAAATGGCCGCTCCAACCGTCACGCCAGAAATGGCGGGAACACGGGCAGCGCAGACACTGACACTAGCCTGAGCAGGCTCAAAGGGCTTTACGCGTCAAACCACCAGTCTCCGATCCCCTGATTGTCTGGTTTAGCGAGTTGAGGCTGGCCCGAGCAAGCTCAAAGGGCCGGGAGCCACAAATTGACAGCGGCGGTGCAGCGCCTAACAGCTGATCTGGGCGTCTTTGTCAAAAGCCGGCCGCTGAGCTCAGGAGGAGAACCGGGGAGGAGTCGGGGAGCACGCAAGCCGAGGCTCCAGTGGCAAATCACTCCGGTGAAAACTGCGACTCCGAGGCTTGGACGGCTGAGGGGAACGGCTAGAGGGGGGGTGACGAAGACCCGTGACCAGAGCGCTCAAATTCTAGTCCATGTGAGCGCCGGTTGAATAAGTGACTCCGGAGAGCCTGGTCGCAGCCGTATAAAGCGTGGAGCACAAGGCTCCTTCCGCCGCTGAAACTGAAAGTGCGAAGCTCTCATGACAGATTGAGGTAAAACCTCCGAAGATCGATGTCACGGTGCCCCCTCAGCCCGCAATAACCAGTCGGAGCCGAAGCTCCTACAACCTTCCGGAGCCGAAGCTCCTGCAACCTTCGGGCTCTCGATGTAGCAGACAGACCCGAGACTCACGATCAGTTGGACGCTGAAAAAGAAAGGGAGTCAGGACAATTCCAACAACGAAGACCAAGATTCAGGATGGGAGCTAGTTTTGCCACGTTCGACCTCACTGAGGACTGAGTCTAAGCTGGGATGGCACAAGGCGGATCCTGACATAAAAAGACAGACTCGGTCCTCATTGGCTGATGGACGAGGTCAACCCATCCTGAATGATGGCTCCACCCACGATGGAGAACTGTTCATAATTTGCTCCACCTTGACTAAAGGCTCAGTTCCAGCTGAAGAAAAGCAGCCCCAAAGCATAATGCTGCCACCACAATGCTTCACTGTGGGTACTTTTGGTGATGCATTGTTGTTTTTGTGCCAAACATACTTTTGAATTTATGGCCAAAAAATTCAACCTTGGTCTTATCAGACCGTAACATATTTTCCCACATGCTTTTGTCAGATGTGATGCAGCTTTTTCAAAATGTAATTGGGCTTGGATGTTTTTCTTTGTAAGAAAAGGCTTCCATATTGCTACCCTACCCCATAGCCCAAAGATATGCTGCATATAAGAGATTGTTGTCATTTGTAATACACAACCAGCATTTGCCATAAATTCCTGCAGCTCCTTTAGTGTTGTTGATCTTTTCATAGCCTCCCCAACCAGTTTTCTTCTTGTTTTTTTCATCAATTTTGGAGGGACCTCCAGTTCTTGGTAATGTCCTATTGTGCCATATTTTATCCACTTGTTAATCACTGTTTTCACTGTGTTCCATGATATATCCAATGCCTTGGAAATTATTTTGTACACTTCTCCTGTCTTCATTATGTTCCATAGTATATCCAATGGCCTGGAATTTTTTTTTGCACACTTCTCCTGACGGATACCTTCCAACAAAAAGATCCCTTTGATGTTTTGTAAGTTCTTTGCAGATTATGATTTTGTTGTAACAGGGAACTGAGTAAATGTCACAAAAAAATCCTACTAGAACAGCTGAACTTTATATGGGCTTAATCAGAGTCACTTTAATTGACAGCAAGTGTGTACTGACTACTATTTACCATCAGTTTGATTGTGATTGGTTAATTCTGAACACAGCCACATATCTACTTATTAAGAATGTGTACACTTATGCAATCACATTATTGTATGTTTTTATTAATATTATTCCCCTAAAAGAATTGAGTTTGTTTTTTTATTGAATTGTATAGTTTATATGTTATACTAAAGGTGGAAAAAATTCTGATTTATCTTGGAGTCATTTTTTTACCTCTCCAAAATCTGGCATTTTAATAGGGGTGTGTAGAATTTTTTATATCAACCGTATATTGGGTGCACCTGCCAGCAGCTGGAGAAAAACAGCTAAGGTAAATGGAATGTTTTGCATACACTGGTAGGCTGGATGTTTTGTGAGGCTTCCCGGACCACGGCAGCTTTGTGTATGCTGGTGGATGGCTAAGACTGGGGAGGAGATAGGCACATGTGGGGAATTGCAGTGCCCCTGCAGTTGAAAGTGCAAATAGGCTGCCAAGTACCTCAACTTTATTACATGACTGCAGGGGCGCTGCAATGGCCATAATTTTGGGCACAGGTCGTAAATTCCTTGGTTCAGCACCATCTTAACATTGAAAGTGTGTTCCTGGCAGTAAGAAAATATGGTAATATCTACTATTTCAAATGCATATTAAAACTTGTTTTAAATATTAGAAAAGTACAAAAAAATATCTGAGTCTTCTGCTCCATCACTCTTGAATGAAATATAAAGATAAGTTTAATACAATAATAAAGGCATACACAATTTTATAGAAGCAAAAACTTAATTATACGTAGAAACCTATTAATAAATATATTTTGCAAAACAACTTTAAGTATCAACTTGGTTTTAAATTTGCTTAATTACTATTCTTATAGTCTACCATGCATGCTCCAGCTAAAACTCCCAGCATTTTATAGTATGTCAATTAAAACTTAAAAACAAATACATAAAAATACAAGTAATAAAACTATGACTCTTGGACATTCATAATCTGACAAAAGTATATATTTTGAACAATATTCAGAAGCTAGCTTACTGTTGTGGTTAAAAGCACTGCAAAGTGGGAGACTATGAATGATCATCCTGGTTTAGGCATGAAGTCATCTACTGTATATGATTTTGAGCCAGTCACTTTCTAGGCCTAGGAAAAAGGCAGTGGCAAACCATTTCCAAAAATGTTGCCAACAGCAACAAAAATTGTCCAGGCAGTTGCTAGGATTCAAGACTGATTCAAAGAGAAAAAAATTTAAAAGCCCACTGCTAGTTACCGGTATATACTGTACTTCTTATTCATTCTCCTTTTCATATGCAACTTTTTGTTCCTTCATTCTACCATTCTGTTTATTTTCAGTAATAGTATGTAGAAATATATCTTCCATTCATTTTTGCTCTTCAAGTAATAATATCTTCGGTTGCCTGGTATATTTCAACAGCTTTGCTTAAATCCATAGATCTTGTTTTTCATAGAACATTGTTTTCCAGCAACACATTTATAATACCTATCCATGTCTTGGGATTATAACTCTGCCAGTTTGCAGATAATATGTTTTTATCTCTTCAGTGGCATATATCCTTCTTAGGCTCATAATTTTTGTTGGATAATTCTTAATAAAATAATTTTACATTATGGTTAACCAACCTGATCAGACCAGGAAATTACAATTCATCTTGTTTAATGCTGAGATTTGTCATTCGTTATTTGTCTGCTACCTTTCTAGAGATCCTGGCAAGCACTGGTTACAAGATTTATATTTCAATGTACATTATTTTTTTTACAAATTACAGCTTACTTTCCTCAAAAATATTATTTTTTGAGAACTACACACCATGTTGGGCTTTTCTAATATTAAGTAAAAGAAAGAAACTTTCTGAAATGTCAAGAGGCAGAAAAAAACCCCAGAGTTGAGACAGTTCCATCTCAGCCGCTGAAATGACGAACTGGGCCACTACAATTATTTCTCCATTCCTGAAACTTTCTTTTTCAGAACTTTGAAAAAAAGTCCAGATTTCAGAGTTCCATTTCTTAAGATTTCTCCTTTCCAATCTATTCTCCCTCTATATTCTCCCTTTTAAATTATAAGCCTAAAAATAGCTTGGAAGACTTTTTCAACTAAATATATAAAACAGCTTAAGCTATTTTCATGGAGTATCAATACAAGGTTTCTACATTCTTTTGTTATTCCTTATTCCAAGTACTAAAATTCAACATTTCCTTTTTTTACATGCTTATGTTACCTCAATCTATTGTATAGGTCTCATTTGTTAGTGATATTTTTGAGGAAAGTAAGCTGTCATTTGTAAAAAATATACACCAAAATATAAATTTTATGGACTAGTAAAAAAATAAGTCAGTAATAAATACTGCACTTCCCTTGTGAAATGTAAGATTTGTAGACAACATTACCCAACTGTTTTGACAAGAACATGCCCTTTACCACATTGCATAGGGACCTTTCACTACCAGAAAACATGTCCCTGCAGATGTAATATGAACCTGATAATAATCCTACAAAACTAAAACATGGAATTAATTGAAAAACATTTCAAGTCATCAGAAGGTGGGTTCAGAAAGCCAAGAAACGATTTTAGTAGAAAAGCTAAGACATCTCTTTTGCATTAGTTACCACTTCCATATAATCATTGGGTCCGCTTGTGTAAACCTTTAAGAGCTGCAGTGCCTTTTCTACTTACATGCTCTATCAACTTCAATCAACTTAGAGCTGTGTCCAGCTGTGACTCCAATAGGTAACTTAAATAGTGTTTAGTTAAGCCATGTTTGCTCAGAAAAAAAAGGGCAAAGTGTTTATTTAGGAGATAAAATATTCCAGCTTCTATTATATCTCTTCTCTCTATTTCAGCATTGTCATAGGTTTTATATTTATTACTTCCTTATGGAACAGGCTGCTTACCTACAGACAAGATATTTTAGCAATCACAATACCGGTAGTTACTGAAACACAGCAGAAATTACCAGAAATACATTGTATTACATTTCAAATAGCTAATGCTATTATTACTCGACTTTACAGTAGCTATTTGCCATGTGAAAAAGTGTTCTTATGGAGACTATTACAAAAATGACAAGCAACATGCTATATGTAATTTTTTCTTATTCATAGAAAATATAAAATGATATTATGAATAAAAATACTGTCATTAAAAAGCACTGGAGAACTATTCTTTGTAAAGAAATTAGGAAACTACAGTTGAATAACGATGCAATAATGGCCAGCAGGATTAAAATGTTTTATTAATGGCAGATACTCATTAATCTTATTGTTAGTATAACACCATTTCCAATAGCTCTGCAATATGCATCTTTTACTATAATGTATGAAATGATAGGAAAGTATGACTTCTATTCTGTACTTATCTGAAGCCACAAAAAAATCAAAAGAAAAATAGTCATTTAATGCAAGTTAGACTGTAAGAAGTAAAACAGTAAAATAAACTATTATGTTCAGAAAACAATTGCTCAGATCAGAGAAAAAAAACACAAAATATTCTTCAATGTTCAGCTAAGTGATAACTGGAGAAGGCTGCTGGACTGTGGCATACACCAGTGCAAGAAAGGAGGAAGTGTCATGCTCTGCTCCCTTTCTACTATAATGCAGCAGTTTAGTATTCTGCTCCCAACTTTTTATTCTTTAGGGATACATACTCTTCTTAATATCAGCAGGTGGGACGTTTACAGAACGTATACCCTGCGCATCTAAAAACTAAGTGCAGATTTAGTAAAGAGTAAATCATCACTAAATCATCATCATAGTCATCTATTGTGTCACCTTCTGACTCATTTAACTTTGTAACATGTGACCAAACAACCTCTTTGAGAGTTTCAAAGGCACAGTTTATAATTTAAATATTAACATTATTAAAAATAAGAACAAGGACTTGAGCGGCGTGGTGCCTTAGAGGTGGAGCTCTCGCCTCACAATCATGAGGCTGTGAGTTCAATCTAGGTAGTGGCAAATATTTCTCTCTCTGGGCGCAAAGAGAAAATATCTGCTGTGAGCTCCGCATAGGCCTCAGGAAGGGCATCTGGGCAGTAAACTCTCAGCTCCATTCAATCATCCTGACGCAAGGGATTACGCAAGTTAAACAAAAAACAAAAAAACCAAGGACAATTTGAGAATTCTTTTTAGCTTTAGGTGCTCACATCAATTATGGAAAGATGCAATTTTGTCCCATAAAAACTGACAAAACACAAACAGCATCTTAAAGCAAATGTACTACAAAAAAGGTTTATGAATAGACTTAAGAGGCCTATTCAAAGAGTACAAAAATGTAAGAACAGACATTACATAGAAACAAGTTACACCTTCCTGTGATCCTCCCACCTCCATTTAAAGAAGAAGGCAAGTTCCTTCCCCATTTCCATTAATAGAGGAGCAAACATCTGCTTCCTAGAGACTGAAAAGCCAAATTTTTATACATATTCTAAATATCAACAGAGAAGGAGCGTTGGTCCTACCTGAACACCTTTTCTCAGTGTAGGTTGCAGGATAGGCCAGGAATGGGTGATGACTTCATCCTTCTGCCTAGAGACTGATTCATAATTTTCATAGACACGCCCCGTTGCCTCTCTCTCTGTGCCAGTTATCGACGAAGGCGCAGCTGTAACAACACAACTTTATCCAGAGGTTAGGTGCCCTGACCCCACCCTCCAGGATCCAGACCCTACGGTCATGCCAGGGTGGGACTGGCCTATCCTGCAACCTACACTGAGAAAAGGCGTTCAGGTCGGACCAACGCCCCTTCCCCAGTGAGGTTGCAGGATAGGCCAGGAATGGGACATACCAAAGCTGGAAGTCCTAAGGGCGGGTCTCCGTTGGGGCTGGATCTGTCGGTGCGCGGAGAACCTGCTGGAGTACTCTCCTGCCGAAGGATGCCTCAGCTGAGGCAAACACGTCCAGCCGGTAATGCCGAATAAACGGCGTAGGAGATGCCCAGGTGGCCGCTCTGCAGATGTCTTCCAGGGAGGCCTGGGTTGACCAGGCAGCCGTAGCAGCGGCGCTCCTGGTAGAGTGAGCGGTCACCCCTCGTGGCACGGGAAGAGACTGGACCTGGTACGCAGCCGCGATGCAGGCCCGGATCCAACGGCCAATCGTGGACGAGGACACCTTGGAGCCCAACGAGGCGGGAGGGAAAGCCACAAACAGGGGCTCGGGA
>QLTV01003323.1:721625-753755 GCA_003457575.1 Thermophis baileyi | reverse complement strand
GGTAGCCTGCTACCAGAAACCCAAGTTAGATGACAGGACAGAGCTCTCAATTCAATGCAGCCAAATCAGAGACCAAGCGCTCAAGGCGCCAAATTCAAACCTGCTCAGCACAAAAATTCTCCTAGTAGATCTGAATGGGAAATGACTCAATCTTCTGCCTAGGGCGAGCAGCCACTAAGCGAAGCGTCTCTCTCTGGCAAGGACTGAGTCGATAACTGGGGCAGAGAGAGAGGCAACGGGGCGTGGCTATGAAAATTATGACTCAGTCTCTAGGCAGAAGGATGAAGTCATCACCCATTCCTGGCCTATCCTGCAACCTCACTGGAGAAGGAACCATTCAAATATATGGGATGATACTATACAATAGAAACAGATAGAAATAATGATTTTGTGGCCCTTGCAAATGATACCGTATGTTCCTAAGGGGGGGACATGAAAAAAGCCCCCTCTATTTCACTTTATAGTATTAGGAGGGCTGATGTTAATCGAAGATGATGATTTCATAGATATGCAAGCCCTAAATAATTCAAGATTTTGAAAGTAATTACCTGTACCTTGAATTACACCAACTGATAACCAGTGGAAGTCTCAAACCAGTACTGTTACAAGGACACAATAAGCACCTATGACTACTCAAACTGCTAAATTCTGGACTTGAACCTTTGAATATTTTTCAGTTCATCTTACATGGCTGCATTACAATAATCCAATTGAGAATGACAAGGTATGAATAACTATGAATAAAGCTTTCAATCCCAGAAGTTACCACATCTGGCAACTAGATATAGCCAGTAGTGGGTTCTAAAACCCATTGCGCGCACGCTTGCGTGCACGACGCTTCTGCCGGGTGGGTGGGCGGAGCCTCCTGCCGCCGCTACCGGTTCTCAGAACCGGGCCGAACCGGGAGCAACCCACCGAGGATATAGCTGTCAAAAGGGCCTTCTTGTAAAAACTGCTGCCTACTCTGAAATCAGGGTATTTGATTTTGGATGACCCTCAAGATACTAATTAGTTCAGCATAGAAAAACCAAACCCAAACCAGATTTGATGACAGAATCTTTCTGGAACTCAATTGCTTAAAAACTGAAAGTCACTCCATCTTTCTGGGATTCAGCCTTAACTTAATCCAGATTTGAACTGCCTCCAGGCACTTGGAGAACATTTTATCACATCAATGGTTGAGATGTATAGATTGAGATGTAAAGTTGTATATAATTGTATTGATAATATCTGACTGTATGTTGATGATTTCAGCCAATATCTTCATGTCAGTGTTAAAAAGGAGTGCATTACATTCTGTAGGACACACAACTGAGAAGCCTAGAACTGCAACCCTACTCACATCTTGCCACCACCTAAAACTAGTCCATTACCATGCAGCACAATGTGCTCCTCTTCTAATTCTGTTAGGGAGTTCAGAAGAATACATTGCCAAATGGCATCAGAAGTCACTGAGGGATCAAACAGTACCAGGAATGTCACTGTCTCCTCATAGATAATCTACAAAGACAATTATATTTATAGATAATAAGCTATAGATAATCTATACAATTACTTAGGACTAACATATCTCAGATAACTTGGAAAACTGTGCTTCAGTCATCTCTTTCATATTTGTCTAGCTGGGATCTAACTCTGAGAGGATCTGAGCAATTTTGTTTTCCAAATGCTTAGCAAATTCCATACAAAGATCCATCAAATTATCTTCCTGCCCAATCCTCCTTAGTAGAACCTGACTCAGAAAAGATCTGCTGGATGGTATTCTGCAGATAAAATAACAGTAAAGTGTTGTTGGTATTGTTGACAAGGGTGAAATGCTCCCGGTTCGGGTGTGCCTGCGGGTCACCGGACAGCCGGTAGTGATGGAAGCGGGAGACTTCACCCACCCGCCCGGACGCCGCCATTTGGGTTCTTTTACCCTCTGCGCATGCGCAAAGCATTCTGCGCATGCGCAGAGGGTAAAAGAACCCAAATGGTGGCATCCGGGTGGGTGGGCGAAGTCTCCTGCTTCCGTCGCTACCGGCTATCCGGTGACCCACAGGCATGCCCGAACCGGGAGCATTTCACCCCTGATTGTTGAGGCCCAAAATAAGCTTTTACCATGTCCAGTTGAATTTTCTCCTATTATCTCATTCTATGCACTGTTTGATTCACTACAGGTATAATTTTGCCTAGGGTTTCATTACTTTCCTTTCCAGCACACAACCATGGCCTCAGTAGAGCTATGCCAACCACAGCAGAACTAAGCCCACTAAGCAGTTCCTGCTTGGGTGGTCCAATCTATTGCCTTCTATTTATCGCAGGGCAAATGATTGATATTCCTGCTTTCCTGCTTGCTCATGCAAAGAAAAAAATTTGCAATTCTGAAAAATGTTTGAAAATGTTCTAAGAATAAAAATGATGGAGACTTACAAAGAATGGAATCAGAAAATATGAGCCACAATATCAACAATGTCAGTAAAGTTTGCTTCTATTAATAGACTATGTCTAAAAGATGTTGAAGAAATAACACCTAGAATAAATTTTAGCTGACAAGATAGATGAAATTAAAGGGGATTTACAACTGACAAATGAAGGATGGGATAAGAGATGAAAAAAATAAAAATCTGTAGCCTTTCATGGTGTGAAATATCATTACATTTTATACTTGTGATTAAAGTTGAACATCACTTTTATAATTTTTTTCCATTTCCCTTATTATATTCCTTTTTCTTCTTCTTTTTCTTCTTCTCTTTCTCTTCTTTCTTGCATTTACTTCTTTCTATCCTTTCCCCCCCCCCAGTTGAGGATAGTTTACATATGTAAAGATATTAATTAAAAACTCTTGAAACAAATTAGTAGTTTCAAACTTCAATGTAGCCATGATTTTTGTTTAAAGTTATTGTGTGTTGCCCCAAATTGTTGGAACGGCTTATTTGTAGCAACAAATACATAAATAAATGATCTCCAGCAAACATTCTACAGTAGCAGAGAACTAGTACAGTACTTATATATTACATATAATGAATGTATGGATTACTGTGACATGCATGTATTTAGAATAAAATAAAATAAAATAACAGCTATATAAAGAGTTATAGCTACCACACAAGTCAAAACCACTGTGTAGAACTCGAATGACAGAGGAAAATGATATGAAGTTGTACTCACTTAAGAGAAAGAGATGTTATCAAACTTTAATCTTTACAACTAAGCTCTAAGGTTTATAACAATATGCAGAATTCAAGGTATATTATTGAAAAAGTGCAGGTACCAATCATAGACCTTTACAAATATAAAAAGAAATATATATGAGCCATGGTGGCACAGTGGTTAGAATGCAGTAGTGCAGGTTAATTCTGCCCACAGTCAGGATTTCGATCCTCACAGGTTCAAGATTGATTTAGCTTTCTATCCTTCCGAGTTCGGTAAAATGAGGACCCAGATTTTTGGGAGCAATATGCTTAATTTATAAACTGCTCAAAGAGTGCTGTAAAGCACCACGGAGTGGTATATAAATCTATGTGCTATTGCTATTGCTATATTCCTATTTGCACAAATCATGATGTATACTTAATTATTCCAATTAACAGAGAAAAATGCAAAGAGACTGTGGAACCTAATCTAGATATCGCTTACCCTGTGCACATACTGTGGATATCACTAATCCTATGCACATACTGTGGATATACCAGTACTTCAGTGTACATATTCTTTACGGAATGTAGTAGTCACACTGATAATGTTTGCCAAATAATAATGCACATCTAACACAACATCATTTTCATGATGCTACTGCATGTGTAGATGAACTAGAGAGCTTAGAATAAACCTTAAACATGTAATTATTGAATAAATATGCCATTATTTAAATTTATTATAAATGCAATTTTACTAGAATGAATGACAAAATAATTGCTTTTACATTGTTTCTACATTCTTCAGTAGACATAAGCTTTGCCCAGTTTGTATTAGTTTGGCAAAATTCTAGACTTACTAAAAATATTTCAAAATTGTTTCACTGTTATATCCAGATAACACAACATTGTTTTTTTATAATGGCAAAAATGGTATTGTTCAAAACCTTTTTTTTCTAAGTGCATATATAGTAGTTTCATAAATTATACTTGCAAATCAGGACTCTTTGATTTTACTGATTATTATCCATTCACTTGATTAAATATATCATCTGTTTTTATGCAAATGAAATTATTCTAGTCAGTGCATATAACTATTTCTCATTCTATCTTTACATCAAAACAATAATTCTACTGTTTTCTATTTAAATAGTTGCCAAACAAAAAAGGGAAACAAAAGACTTACTTGCTACTTCCAATGATGCATTGTGACTCACAGCTTCACCAAGGTAATTCCTGGCTACACAGACATAAACTCCTTCATCAGGCCTACTTTTGCGGCCATGAACTATACGTAAGAAAAATAAAGATCCAGTCGGTAGCAACATCCGATGAGAACGAGGATCATCTTTATCAGTTTCAACCCTTTCTCCTCCTTTGTACCATTCAATCGTTGGAACTGGTCTGCCTTCAGCCTTGCAGTTCAGTGTTGCTGGTTCTCCTTTAGAAACAATTAAATCCGAAGGATGTTCAATAATTCGAGGTGGGAAATCATCTTGACGAAGACGTGAACCTAAAAATGCAAATTACATTTTTAATTTCTACTAGTATTAAAATGTTCAAGCTTGGATAAAAAAATAAAATAAACCACAAAGATGTACTGTATAATTATCCTTAGTGACCTTAAATAGTTAATAAGGATACCTAACAAGAATTGGCAACTTTTTAATACACAGGGACTCAACTGAATATTCAGAATCTGAGGGACATAGCAGGTCATAAGATGGTTCACAGCTAACCCATTCTCCGCAACCCCACTGCGTTGGAAGGTTTGAGGCCTCAATAAAATATCAATAAAGTTCAGAGTCAAGGCAATACCTTTAATATGTTAAGGGTGATGTATTGTCAACCCTATGGTCAGTTGTAATGTGTGTCATGTTGCAGTCTTAGCTCTATTGTGAAATATTATGTAGATGGCAAAATAAATTTACTTAAGTGATCCTTATCAATTTGTGAATTCATACATTTCTATTTTCACAAATAGAGAGCATGAAACAAAATATTTCTATACAGACTTAATAAACTTAAGGATTTTTCTTCCTTTTCTACTTATTATTTCCCTTTATGTTTAGTTTATTTTAATCATTGCAATGTGTATAGTTTCTTACTATATTCTCTCTCTTTTGATGGTTTGTTATACTTTACTAATACAATTTAGGGGACAAATGTTACAATCTTAGTCATACTGTGTTTGTCAAGCAGTTTTAAGAGAAAGCTTGTCAATTTGGGAGTCTGGTTTCAATCTGTATAGATTAAAAACAATGCAATTAAATACAAGATGTAAGTTTAATTTCAGACAAGCAATAAATTATAGCGGTAGGCAATAAGATGCTCTACACACAGATTGAAATAACCTTGTCATCAATATGAATGTGATGGTGTTCACACATTACACTAACAGATGATCTTTTCAAGAAACATTTTTGGTGTATTTCAATACCACACTAACACATGAATTGTGCTTTGCAAGGCAAAATAGATTATAAATATACTAAATCAAACCACAACTGTATTATGACTTAGCATAATTCATGAATTTAGATGGCACAGCAAACAGAACATCATGAAAAGTGAAGTCTAAAATGTCCAGATGATATCAGATGCCTATTCTGATCTCTAGCATTGTATTACTTCTAAAATTGTAGATATATTCGGCACACAAAACACTAAAATGTCCTAATATCAATGTCCCTAATTACATATTTAAAAAATCAGCTTAATTTTATCCATAGTTGTATCAGCCTTTCTGCAAGTCAGCTGAAACAAGATCTTAACAGTTCACCTATTCATAAGTTAACGAAGACTGTAGTTAGGGATCAGTTTCTTTATTCATCTGATTAACCTCATCAGATATGAATATGCAAATCAAAGGGAAAAAAGAAAGCAGAACGGTTACTTTGCCAACCTATACAGCTACATGCTTCTGGCTTAGTAGCAAGCAGATAACTATTTTGGTAATGCTTACTAGCAAATATTCAAGCATTTAAATGTGCCATATTACAGCTATCTTCCAAAGCTGCTGCTACTATAAGGAAACTGCATTGAGCCTGAATAGTTACTCTGATTTGGAAACTGAACCCTGAATCTAATTGAAATCATTTAAGATAATGTTGCTCACCATGGACAAACAAAATGATGATACCCAATTTCTCTAAGATACTACAGCAATTAAGCCCTCAAAATCCCCACTAACTCACTACCCTGATCCCTAAGGCCAATACAGCACTAGAATCTACACACAAGTCCCTGAATTTACTGTTGCAGTGTATTTGTGTATGTGTGTGTGTATTACTACCATAATTTACTAATTATACTATACTTGAGTTTCTTTACTATTTTTATAAATGCTAACTATTGTGCTCCAGTAAAATTTGGTAACTTGGTCTTTTGTCAACAAAAATATTAATGACACAATTGGTCCACACCAATTAACATTGGATTTATGGTGGAGGAAGACTTTCATCTAGAGCAGGGGTGTCAAACTCAAGGCCGGCAGGCTGCATCCAGCCTGCAGGGTGCTTAGATCTGGCCCGCAGGGCCGCCTTGGAAATAGCGAAGGACCGGCCCGCGGTGCCTCTGCCAGAGAAAATGGAGCTCCGTTTTCACTGGCAGAGGGCTGCAGGAGGATCCCCCCAGCCCCGCCCGGGCCACCACAGGTGACCCCGACATGAGTGACATTGAGCTGGCCATGCCCACCCTGGCCATGCCCACCCAGCCCCAAGGTCAAACACAACTCTGATGCGGCCCTCAATGAAATCAAGTTTGACACTCCTAATCTAGAGCTTTGCTTTTTTTTTCTTCATTTTGTTGTATAATTTCTCATTTTCTACAGAAAAGTTGCAGTTGTTAAATGAGTTGTGCCTTATTTTACACCCTTTTTGCCAGAGTTGTTAAACAAATCACTGCATTTGTTAATCAAGTGAATCATGCAGTCATTAAGCAAATCTGGTTTCCCCCATTGATTCTGCTTGTTGGAAGCTGGGAAGGTTACAAATGGTGACACATGACCCTGGGACAATGCAGCTGTCATAAATATATACTAGCTGCCAAGCACCCAAATTCTGATCACATGACCATGGGAATGCTGCAACAGTCGTAAGCGTGAAAAAGGTCATAAGTCACTTTTTTCAGTGCTTTTTAACTTCAAATAGTCATTAAATGAAAGGTTGTAAGTCGAGTATAACGAAATAATTTCAATGTTGTATTTTGTATAGTCGCACAGTTATATTCATATCAACCTGAAAAGAAGATTTGAGACTTGATCCTGAATAGATAGATATATGCAGGTCTATGTTGACAGAAATACTGCAAGCTTGTAAGTACTATAAATACTCAGTAAGCAACTGAAGTGATGAATATAACATAAAAGAAACAAAGTCTGGTATGAATTAAAGGATTTTTCCATGGAGGAAAAGGATAAAAGTACAATTTATTAATTCCTTTCCAGAAGCTTCTTCAAAAACCTGTCATGTAGACAGTGCTGAATTTTTCTGCTTGACTTCTATTCAAACATGCAGTGAAGGTGGGGTTTTGTGCGTGGTTTTCTACTGCATAATAGCTACACCCATATAGTGGTTTACAGAGCTCTGGGTTATGTGAGTTATTAGCTCCTGTGACAGAAAGCAGAAAAGCAAAATTTTAGGAGCAATTTTGCAGACACATTTATACTTTTAGAAAACAAAATATTTCAAACAGCCTTTTAAAGGATTAGTAACAAATCCCTAAAGGAATGTGGCCAACCTCAGTCATAGTGAAACTTTAAAGTTAACATTCCCAACATTCAAGAAGCATTAGAAAACTCCAGGTTAATGAGGCACTAAAGAATAAAAGGTGTGACCCTTTTGCAGGTAAATCAACATGATTATTCCCTAATGGAGTCTGTAATCTAAATGAACAGTCTAACAAAAATACTTTTAAACTTTCATTGTCAGTGAGGAACTTGAAATGTAAACTGCACAAGCAGAGATGATCTTTTGTTTACCTATTACTTCCCCAAAACATTTAACTGAAACAATATGTTATTTATTTTATTACATTTACTTTTAACTTAATTCTTCATTATTTCATTTCTTTTAAAATAGAAGAGGATATTTGGGAATACACTAAAAGACTACCTAGCCCAACATCCTCTTCCCCATTACCAACTAAAATAATACAGCAGCCTACAAGCAGGAATTTAGTGGAATAGCAGCCATGGTATGGTATCTGCACTACTTCATAAATTGGCAGCCATGTCAACTGTAGAGTTAAAATGTTTAACTAGTAGAACATTGTGCTGCTGGTGGTCTTCCCTGAGGTAGTCCTCAAGTAATAACCACAATTGGGACTGGAACTTCTGTTAGTAAGCAATGTATCCATTAAATGAGTCATACACAATTTTACAGCCATTTTTGCTGTGCTTGTTCAACATGGTTCTCAAGACACTCCCCCCTGGGAAGATCGCTACATTTATGAATATACAAATTTACTTTGTTTTAGGTTAAAATGAATATTTTGTGGGTCAAAAAACAAACCTGTGATGGAGTTACTAGACTGAAGATGGCAACTAAGAAAGACACTGCAACGTAAGACAGATCTGATACAAGGCCTTTCAAATCAGGAGCAGACATGTAGAAAAGGGGCGTTGGTCTTACCTGATATGCTCCTTCTCAGGGGGGTGGATAATCCAGGAATGGGTTAACTCCGTCTACTAAGCTGATTGGACTGAGTCTGTCAAAGCTGTTTAGGTCCCGCCTCTGTTGCTCTCCTCTGCAGCTTTTGACGAAAAAACGAAGCGACAGACTTTCACATGCCATAGTCTATGATGTAAACTTCCACCAACAGGTCCCGGACCAGACAGACATTAGGGTGGGGCTGGATGCTATATCCACCCCCCTGAGAAGGAGCGTATCAGGTAAGACCAATGCCCCTTCTCCATAGTGGTGGATATAGCATCCAGGAATGGGACATACCAAAGCTGGCTTGTCCATACGGGTGGGCAGCATCTGGTTCGGGTTCCCCTACTCCTTGTGTACTTGTTGCAGGACCCTCCTGCCGAATGACGCCTCAGCAGAGGTGAACACATCCACTTTATAGTGTCTTACAAGTGGAGATGGGGATGACCAGGTAGCCGCACGACAGACCTCCTCAAGGGAGGCCTGGGTAGCCCATGCCGCTGTAGTTGCAGCGCTTCTAGTCAAATGAGCGGTAATCTGGCCTGGGGCTGGCCGGGCCAGAAGTTCGTAAGTCTTCGCGATAGAAGATCGAATCCATCGTCCCACAGTCGACTGAGACACTTTGCTGCCCAACGAAGCTGGCTGAAAGGAAATAAATAGTGATTCTGATGTCCTAAATGGAGCAGTTCGATCTATGTATATACGAAGTGCCCGTCGCACATCCAGGATGTGCCACCGCTTTTCCAATGGATGAACTGGCTTTGGACAAAAGTTAGGGAGGATTACCTCCTGAGCTCTGTGGAACCAAGTGTTGATTTTTTGGAATAAAAGAAGGGTCCAAACGCAGAATTTCTCTGTCCTTGTGGAAAACACACAAGTCCGCCCTTACCGACAGATCAGCCAGTTCAGACACTCTCCTTGCTGATGTGATGGCCACCAGGAATGCCACCTTACAGATAAGATAGCGTAGGCTGGCCATACGCAGTGGTTCGTAAGGGGCCCCTGTGAGGGAGTTGAGGACCTTGGACAAGTCCCAGGTCAGGTACCTATGTACCACAAGTGGACACAAATTGGTAGCACCCCTGATAAACCTACAGACCGTGGGATGGAGGGCCAAGGAATCCAACCTCCCACATGACAGCACTGAAGACAAGGCCGCCACCTGTCTCCTGATGGTGTTAGGAGATAGCCCCCTATCCAGACCGTCCTGGAGGAAGTCCAAGATCTGGGCTATCGTGGCTGCCGTGGGAACAATGTTCGCCTTTTCACACCACCCGCAGAATGTCCTCCAGGTGGCATCGTAGATACGGGTGGTGGAGGGTCTCCTGGAGGCCTGGATTGTCCTGATGACCCTGGAGGATAGATTGTACTCCCTCAGAACGCCCCGCTCAAGCGCCAGGCGGTCAGTTGGAACCACTGAGGGTCTGGGTGGACCAACGCCCCCTGGCTGAGGGGGACTCTGCCCTGAGGGAACCTCCAGGGCGGAGACACTGATAGGCTCACCAGGTCTGCGAACCAAGGCCTTCTTGGCCAGTAGGGAGCTATGAGAAGGATCTCCGCTCTCTCCGCCAGGACCTTCCTAATGACACGAGGAATGAGGGGAAGAGGAGGGAAGGCATACAACAGGCCCGGGGGCCATGGGGTGCAGAGTGCGTTGATTCCTTCTGCTCCCGGCGTCGCAAGCCTGGCAAAAAACCTCGGGAGTTTCATGTTGTTCAGGGTGGCAAACAAGTCCACATCCGGGAGTCCAAAGATATTCGTCATCTCCCGAAACAAGGACAGGTGCAGGCGCCACTCTGCATGGTCTATGGAGGCTCTGCTGAGCCAGTCCGCCTGCATGTTGGCCACCCCTGATATGTGCTCCGCTCGTATGGAGAGCAAGTGTCTCTCCCCCCAGAGACCCAACTGTCTGGCCTCATCCATGAGGGATCTGGACCGTGTGCCGCCCTGGCGTTTTATATGCGCCTTGGCGGCCACATTGTCCGTCATTATCAGCAGATGTTGGCCGGAGACCACCTGTTGGAAGTGGCGCAGGGCCAGATGGACAGCCCTGAGCTCCAGCCAATTGATGCTGCGTGTTCTGTTCTGCTCATTCCATCGCCCTTGGACCATCTGTGAGGATAGATGTGCTCCCCAACCGGACAAACTGGCATCTGTTGTCAGGACGATGCGGTCCAGTTCCCGGAATAGGTTGCCCTTGCTGATGGCCGGTGATCTACACCAGCTGAGGGACCTTGCGACGTCCATCGGGATTCGGACCTTTGCCGGCAAACTGCTCCTGCCTGACCTCTGAAAAGGCAAAAGAAACCATTGGAGGTCTCTGGAATGCAGGCGAGCCCAAGGGACAATGGAGAAGCTAGATACCATTTTACCCAGGAGCTGAGAGAGCATGGCTAAGGGCGCAGTTCTATTTCTCTGAACTCTGCTTGCCAGCTCCTGGAGGCTGGCTTGTCGCTCCTGGGAAAGGTATACTGTGCACTGCACCGAATCAATGTTAGCTCCCAAATGGAGTAATCGAGTTGATGGAGTTAGGTGACTCTTCTCCAAATTTATGGAAAACCCGTGGTGCCGCAGGACCTGGATGGTGACCCGTAGATCCTCCCGTGCTTGGTGGGCGGATGAGGATTGGATCAGAATGTCATCCAGGTAGCACTGGACACGCATGGGTAGAGCCCGTAAGTGAGCAACTAGACCGGCCAACAATTTAGTAAACGCTCTAGGCGCTGATGATAGTCCAAACGGCATGGCTGTGTATTGATAGTGGCGACCGGCAAACTGGAACCTGAGATATTGTCGGTGCAGAGGAAGGATGGGCACATGCAGATATGCCTCAGTGAGGTCAATGGAAGTGAGGAAGTCACCCTCTCTAACGCCCTCTAGGATGGTCAGAAATGAATGCATTTTGAACCGCTGATAAAGAATGTGGCGCTTGAGTCTTTTAAGATCAAGAATTGCTCTTCAGCCCCCCGAGGTCTTGGGAACCATAAACAGAATCGAATAAAACCCCTGTCCTCGCTGATCCTCAGGGACGGTCTCGATGGCATGGATATCCAGCAAATGCTGGATAGCTGTCTCCATGAGGATCTGCTTGGAATGGTCCCTGGAGACAGGGCATCGGATAAAGAACCACGGGGGAATAGAGAGGAACTCAAAAGAGAGACCTGATCTTACTGTTTCTCTAACCCAAGCGTCCGAAGTGGACTCATCCCATCGGTCTGAAAAGTAGGCCAACTGGCCTCCGATGGGGTACTCGGGTATGCATTCACTTGGGGAGTCTAAAGGTACGACTTCCTCCTCCTCGAAAGGGCCGTTTGGACCTAAATGGCCGACCCCTGTCCAGGCGTTCCTGTCGTTGTCTCTGCCTCTGAGCGTAGAACCCCTGGGATCTTTGGGGCCCGCACCTGAGTCCGCAGAAAAGATGGCCGGCAGAAATAGGGGGAAGGGCGGTAATCGGCCCGTCTGGCAAGATAAGGTAACACCTTTTGTCGGTCCTTAGACTCGACCAGCAAGGCGTCCAGATTTTCCCCAAATAAGTGACCCCCTGCAAAGGGAGTCAATGCCAGGCGCCATTTGTGGCAAGCGTCTGCCTGCCAGTACTTCAGCCAGAGCATGCGTCGTGCTGCTACAGTTGAGCCGATGGATTTCGACGTGAATCTGGCAGCATTGAGGGTCGCATCAGCTGAGAATTGCGCAGCGGCGATGAGCTTGTTCACGTCCTGGTGTAGTCGGATGTCTGTGGCCGGAATCCTCTCCTGTAATTGGCGGAGCCAGATGAGGGAGGCCCTGGTAAAGAATGAGGCTGTCGTCGAGGCTTGAATAGCCCATGCCGCCACCTAGTGTGCCCTCTGGAGCGACTGTTCAGTCCGCCTGTCCTCAGGTCGTAAGGACTCCTCCGGATCACCCGGAATGGTGGAGGAGGCATGTAGAGCCACCACCAGGGCATTTATCGATGGAACCTAAAGGGCTCTTGCCAAGTCTGGTGCTACATTATACAGCCTCTTATCAGTAGTCGACGGGTTAGGGACAGCACCAGGTGAGGCCCATTGTCTTTTAATAACATCGATGAACAGTTTTGGTGAAGGAATGACCTCCTCCTTCGATGTATGTTCCAGAAAGAGCAGATCTGTCATGTCGTGATCCGTCTGCGGTTCTGGATCTGAGGTCATTGGGGCAAGGCCAGCAGCATTTTTTGCTTTATACAGCAAGGACTTGAAAAGAGTGGTTTGAAAGAAACCCATGAACAATGGCTGATCAGGCCTCATACTTTTGTCGTCGGACAGGTCCAGATCTGGTGGACCTTCATCCTCAGAGAAATGCGATTGTTCTTCTTGAAAGGAGTCCGAGGATCCCTGGTCGATTATAGTGCCCAATTCACCTGGTGGGAGGGAGCCAGGGTGGAGTCTGGGGAGGAGGGACCCCCCGGGAGCCATTGAAAGGTCCTGCCGGGATTGCTGTAGGCCAGCAGATATCCCCTGTCTAATCGCCTCAGCGATGATAGACTGCATGGACTCCGGAAGAATCGGAACAGGCTCAGTGATTGACCAGAGGCCAGCGGCCGTAGGGGTGAAAGTGGCCTCAGGCACTGTCCTGGCCCTGCTAGAAGGTGGTTGAGGGGCTTCTACTGTAAGTTGATGTTCAGACATTGGACCCCAAAGGTCTGCGTTAGAATTGGGCAAAATGGAGTCCAGAGGAGAAACATTGGCATCGGGTGCCCTAGGGGCCAAAATCTGTGATGAGCCGGCAAAGAGCTTCTGGGGTCTGCAGGTATGGCAGGCAAGGAATCCTGCCTACTAGCAGCCTTGTCGCAAATCTTGCTGAGCGCCTTATGGTGGCGCTTTTCATCTTTGCTGGCTGCCTTGGACGCCCTGGAGGAAGATGTCTCTTTTGTGGGATGTTTGGAGGACTGTTTGGATCCTCCCTCCTTTCTGCCGCTCTTGGCCCCAGAATCTAAGGCAGACATAGTGGAGGCTGAAGCCCTGGCCGCCATTTTGAATGATTGGAGTTTGGCACCAAAATCGTCTGACAGCTATGAAGGCTGTCTGCAATAGGGATGCTGGGTTCAGTGATCTGGGAATATGCTGTAACTGCCAAGGAAACGAGGCTGCTGTGAAATCAGGAGCGCGAGAGCTCCGCAGTTTTTCAGGGGAATCCCCAAGTCAATCAAGCCTCAGCCATGCCCTTGTGGAGCGTGGCTAATTGCTGCTGTAAACGGGAGCGCAGGAGCTCCACTTGGTGAGCTGGGAACAAGTCCCCTGTCCTTAGCACACCCGAATCGATCGTCTGTTGTCTAAGAGGGCGGCTTGGAGCAGCAAAGGTGGGAGCGCGAGAGCTCTGCTATAGGAGAATCGCCTGAGGCATCCTTTCTCCCTCTCGGCAAAAAGGCAAAAGCGGAAGGCTTCCTATGACACGGGGAGGCACGAGCGATTGTTACTCTCCCCAGGCAGCACAGGAGCGAAGCTCCCCTCTAGATCAAGTGGGTATGCGGGGCGCTGGTAAACGTGGCTCTGTCAGCTGTTATATTGAGAGTGCGAAGCTCCGCTACAATCCACATCCAAACGCTGACAAAATGGCAGCTGCAACTGTCACTTTAGCGCTTTAGCCGCAAGAAAACCCTCAGAGGATTCAGGCCGAAGCCCACGAATCTAGGGCTGTCAGATCGTTCACTCTAGGATATTGAGGCAGGTTTCAGAGAAAACCAGAAGAGTCCTTGAGCGTCTTTTAAGTGCTAAGAAAAGTTAGCCTCAGTTTGAACTGACAGCTCTGCGATCTGGGCAGTAACAGCCTGAGCAGCAGCTCCTGTAGAAGGCAGCTTGAGCCCAAGGCTCCTGCTGTGGGATACCCGTCTCCAGCGACTCAACCAGGTAGATGGGAGTCAGCTGGGCAGAAAAACTCACGATCTGAAGATGTTATAGAAGATAGTAGTGAAGATAGTATCCAGGAATATTCTTTCAACGGTGGAAGAATGGGTTGGCACGACTGTCCAAGCTGAGTGACTGAGTCAAAAAGCTGCAGAGGAGAGCAACAGAGGCGGGACCTAAACAACTTTGACAGACTCAGTCCAATCAGCTTAGTAGATGGAGTTAACCCATTCCTGGATGCTATATCCACCACTATGGAGAATTTAAGCATTTCCAAGTGAAATATTTCTGTATTGCGAGCTTACATCTGTTTGGAAAAAAAGTGCTATCTTCTCATAAACAGTACTTTATTTAACCAAAGACATGGTTCATAGCAGGATTGCTAATACAAGTAAATCCTCACTTTCCAACTGAGGTTACAACAGCATTGAAAAAGTAAGTTTACAACCAGTCCTTGAATATGCAGTCATTGCTGCATCCCCACAGTCACATGATCATGATTGCAAACCAGCACATATTTATAGGTTGCACCATTGTGACTGGCAATAAGCAATGTCCATGAGGAAGCCAGAAAGAAGTCAAAGTCAAAGTCCCAGTTACATTATGTCACATTTAATAACCATGGGTGATTCACTTAATGACTATAGCTGAAACTGACATTGTAAGTTGGGTATAGTTACATAATGTTTTAATTCATGATGTCATTTGGCAAGGAACTCGTGGTTGATAAGCAAGGGCTGCCTGTTATATTCTTAATATTATATTATTTTTTCCTATAACAATTTTGCTGCAACTTCTATTATCTTTTCTAAAGATTAATCTGTTAGATGTTTCATCATACACTGGTTAACAGCTCATATTGTCAGTTTTAAGGGCAACTCAGTTTTCCCCATCCTAAAGTTGTAAACCTCCCTTAAGTCCCAGACATGTGAGAAGAAAAGCTACTGAACAATACTAGAAAAAGTGTTAAGAGGAGAAAAGCAGTTGGATCCATCAAAATTTTCATTTTGCCGATATTAAACCTAATATGGTATGCAAACATTCATGTTTAGATATAAATAGACAGCTATTTATTTATTTTTATTCTTCCAATCAATCAATTTAGGTTGAAATATAAAAATAACAATCCTCATAAACAGCAAACAGATGGCAATTCCAATCAACACGTAAACTACCATTCACTCAGCAGGAGCTCTGATCATCCCAGCCCATAGCCTGGGAGAAGAGCCAGATATGAGGCCCAAAAGGCCCTTGAAACTAATGTGAGGGAAATAGCACCAGTGAAGATTCACAATCCAAAACAGAAAAAGAGGAATTGCTCAGAAGAATAAAAGAGGCAATAGCTGTGGCACGAGTACCTGATGCTTCAAGACCATGAAGATACATTCCATACAAGAGGTAAGACCATTTCAGTTGGCTATCCTGCCTGAAACCCCGACTGAAAGGGAATATGTAAATCAGTGTGACTGAAAAAGAATTCCTCCTGATACCAGGGATGGAGGGAGGGAGGGAGGAAGGAAAGAAGGAAGGAAGGCATATCCACTGAATTCTATGGGATGTACTTCCATAAAATTATAAAATCCCTTTCTTGATTATTAAAGGTTATAGGGATATATGTGGAAAACTGTTGATGTCATGAGTAGGAACAGAAAACTATGTCAGCAAGTGTAAAACTTGCACTATGATTAGAGATTGTCTTCAGGCTAGATCAGGGGTGGGATTCAGCCGGTTTGGGCGAACCGGATGCTAATTTTACATCTGGTTCGCTGAACCAGTAGTTGCAAGGACTGGCTGGCCCCGCCCACCCCACCCCGCCCCTCCCAGGAGTCTCCACATGGCCCGTTTTGGATGCCAGGTAAGTGCAGAGCCCGCGTGGAGGCTGTGGGAGGGTGAAAAATGGGCCTCCTGGAAGTTCCACAAGTCTGGAAATGGGCCCGTTTCCAGCCTCCGGAGCCTGGGGGAGGCCATTTTTGCCCTCGCAGAGGCTCGAGGAAAAACGGAGCCTGGGGACGGCAAAAACGCTCCCCCCCACCATGGTGCAGGAGGCCGAGTAGGCCACGCCCACCATGGCCACACCCACCCAGCAACCGGGCAGAGAATCGGTTAATTAAATTTTTGAATCCCACCTCTGGATATAGGTAATTGAACTTGTTTTAAAATCTTGAATATGTTTTCCTAATAAAATTTGTTTAATCCAATATCTATTTTGAATTTTTCTATTTATTCCATCATCTAATACAGTAGTAGCAGAATAGCTCATCTGTTATGATGTTTCACACAAAAAAAGTACCAAATTCTCACAGATGGAAGACCATGATTAACATTTTCAGGTATGATGGGACATATGCTACACTGTATGCATACAACAAACTGACCTAAATATGTAAATGCATTTTGGGGGAGTGGGGAGAAGCATTGAAACCATTTGTAGACAAGATCATTCTCATATATTTGAATTTCTGATATTTATTTTATTTATTTATAGCCCACCTTTATTATTTTTACAAATAACTCAAGAAAGTGAATACTGTATATCCAACATACACATTCCTCCTCCTATTTTTTCCACAACAACCCTGTGAGGTGAGTTGGGCTGAGATACAGTCACCCAAGGTCACCCAGCTGGCTTTCATAGCTAAATAATGTATGTACATTTAGCACCTAGCACATAATAAAATGATCAGAATTTAGTGACAACTCATATAAATAAAAATATAAACCTTTAGTGGTATACATTATAATCTCAAGAGTAGCAGTTCTAACAATAACCATCATTCAGTTGTTCTCAGTTACTTCTGAACTGTACTGAAGACAAAATAATGCAGAAATAATGCAGAAATACTGCTCTGTTTAAATAAGTATTCATAAAACTAAGCAAGATCTGACCTCAATGCATACCCCCACTGAAAGAATTTACATTCTCACATCACAGTTTTCTAGAAGAACAGAATAGTTAAAGGGTATTAACTGTAAAACGAGCTACCACCATTTCATTTTCTGTCCAGATTTCCTCAGGGTTTTCTTACTGCCAATTCAACATTGTCAACGTATCACATTATACAGAAAATCTGCAGAGCACATTTAATTATCTGAATTTTTCCCCTTTTTGCACGCGCAGTTACCATCTGTGTAAAACATTGTGAACAGAGGAGCAACAACAATTGGGGGATAGCTGGGGGGAGCATTTTGCTAAAAAATGAACAGAGGTCATGGGAGTGGTGGCATTGCATAGACAGATGGTGTCAAGACACCACTTTATTAGTCAAATTTGGCAGGGTAGGGATTATGGCTACTTTATAGAACACACCAAAACTTAGTATGTAACTTAAATAGAATACATTTAAAATATTGTGTTGCCATTTGATAGATGACATCTCTTTACCAACATCTTGTAAATCTAGCTATTGTTCATTTCACTTTGTTTATAGCTTTCTCTATAGATGCTATTAGGAAATGAGCTCTTAAAATATAAAGAAGAAATTAGACTCTGAAAAAACAGCTGAGCTCAACAGATGATAAGACTAAATCTCATGTTTATTACAAAGCTGTGGTACATATCTGTTCTGGAGTTTCTTGGGTGATTTTTAAAAAAACTATCTTTAAATTTTTAACAGAGATGACATAAAATTATGGAATTCCAAACAATTAGCTTTAACAGATGTGTCACCAGACTTTAGGGTGGTAATAGTTTACTGATTTAATTAATCCACACAAACAGAAAGTAGTTTATATAGCATGTATTATAGCTTATGTACTATATATGAGCCAAACCAGTTGAGATTGTTAAACTATGTTTTCTAAAGTATATGAACCAAACAACAAAAGGTGCTAGAGAAATATAATATATAAAAAATGAGAAACTGAATAAAATTTGACAGATTTTCTGTTAAATTAAAAATAAATTTGGTTCATTAATCAGTATGTTATACAAAAAGTTTAAAAATTAGATATACTTTCTTTAAAAAACTGGATTTGTCTATTTTGAAATTTTTAATATTCCATAGAAATGTTCCATAAATAAAACAATATTGTGATGAAATGTAAGTTTAACAATTCTGATGAGTCAATTTAACCAAATGAGAAAAAATATTTATAAAACCTTGAACTCTTGAACATGAAATGCTTACCATTATTAACAGCATTAATATAAGGCTACTACATTAAAATGTAGTGTAAATTAAAATTTGAAATTTAACCTTTAAATTTTATTGGATTAGTATTTTTGTTCATAAAAATAATTTCAGTAACATTAGTTTTTACATTATTGATTTATAAAATTATCTATTTTAAACTGTACCTCAAACTAGGACCAGCTTGATAATTAACCCAGAGTTACCAATATTCTTACAAAGCATGGCCTGGGACCCAATACTTTTAGAAAGAACAAGGCTGTGAATGACTGAAAGCAATACTTGTATAATAAGAAATGGCTCCTTTCCTTTCAGCAGGAAAACAGCAATATTACATATATTTTCCTTATCCTTATGTCTTCGTCATCATCATCATCTACTGCTGTTTTGAGTTAATCTATAAATCAAAGTGCTTCATATGATACATTGTTCCTAATTAAAAGCAGCATTTTGTCTTTGAAACAACACTGTGAATCTTATTTGAAGAACATTTTTTCCACTGGCAGGCCACAACCCACAAAACTAGAAGAAAATCCACTGCAAGCTTTTGGGAAAGGATGAAGCATTACTACTGGCTAACTAGTACATTATGTCTGCAAATGAAGCCAGATGTTTGTTCTAACATTTTATTTGCTGTACAGACTGCTATGGGAAGTAAAGAAATATTTAAAATGAGCCTTTGTTCATTATATCAAATGTAAAGAATTTGGGAGGGGGGCAGGGGGAAAAGAAAGACACAGCATCATTATTTGCCACAGACTAAAGACAGGACCTGTCTCTCCTTGTGTTTTTTAAATCTTTCCAAAAGCAGATTGATTATGTGCCATCAAGTTGGTGTCGACTCTTAGCAACCACCTAGATAAACCTTTAAAAGCAAACACACAAAACCAGACACCCCTATTTATTCAAATTCTTAACACTCCAGAATCTGTAAAAGCTGTTTATTCAAATACTAATATTCAGGGATGTATTTTTATGCACAACACTGGCACTGGTCAACTGATTTTGAATGGTTTGTGTCTCAGCTATTTTTATCTGTACATAGAGCAAAATAGGCATTTAGACATGTCCGATATGATTCAAAATAGGTTGCTGGGGCCAGAAGTTGCTTTGATCCCTGGGCAACATCTGACACTGTTAACAGTTGAGGAAAATGAAAATAGTAGGGAAGATGGGAGATGGGGTGGGTCAACTAGTAGGGTGGATAAGTGGTAAGGCAGTGGACTGGTCAGGGAAGATAGAATATGCCATACTGAGTCATCGTTGGCATATAAGGAGATAATAGCAAAGAATGGAACAAAAAATACAGACACAGAGGCGGATGGGATATGCCATTTTGAAATTGGTGGCGTCATTGGCTGAAGAGAAGCATGGAAAGGGATGAAGAGATTGAGAAATGGTGGGCCAATACAGGGGTGGGTTCTACTTACCTTCCCTACTGGTTCTGATCACGACGGAAGTGCGCGTTTTGCGAGCGCGCGCACTTTGTTCACGCACCCCCACTGCATCACACAAAAGACCCGGAAATGACCCTCTGCGCATGCGCAGAAGCCTTTGCACATGCGCAGAGGGTATTTTTGCAAGCCCCAGCGACCGGAGGACTGGTTCGGGAGCGTGGACCGCCAGTCATCGCTGCCGGTTCAGCAAGCGGTGGTAAATTTCCACTACCGGTTCTAAAGAACCAGTCCGAACCGGCAGCAACCCAACACTGGGCCAATAAATGTGCCATGTTGAAAAGGACAGGAGAGAGGGGGAAATTGGTTCAACTTTTCTCTATCTGCCTCATAAAATAATTCCAGACTCACTCAGAATTGTTCCAGGTTTCTGCTTTGTTTGATCTGAAACACTTTGGTAGAACTGCAAGAATCTGATGCTTGTTTGTTCACTTCAATTTAAAACATGTATTTTTATTAGCAATTCAGTTGATTGTTATAGGTACCTTGAATTAGCTTTGAAAAATAAACAAACAAAAAAAACAATAGATTATAGGTTTTTTCATATACACAAATAGATTTCATCACCTTGTATGAGTAAATGGATATGGAACATGTTATATTTCAAGAATCATATGAATATGATTGTTATAAGAAAAAAGAACAATCAATGGAGCCTGATGTTTATAGAATTACAGCCCAGTTGGGTGTATATTTTAAATCAAACTCTTGTTTCTATAGTTAATAAAATTTGTAAATGTACTTGGATGAGGCTATTCTGTTATCTTGCAGAACAAACCTTATTTCAGGTTAATAAAATAGATAGGAACAATCTTCCTATGTAGGCAGGAGCTTTTCGACTGTTCCAGTAAATTTCTTATTATTTAGTACTTAATAACTGTTGTCCTATTTCAGCAGTAAGGGGAAGATATCATAATTATTCCACATTTTAGAATTTCAAAGCAGTGGATGAGACAAAGAGATTAAAAAATATCTGGTATACAGATACTTAATTAAAAGGCATCCAATACTTAGCTGTGCTTCCTGTGCAAAAAAGGTTATTTGTAACATATGGTTGTCTAGCCAAACTGTTCCACAATATACTAAAATCCAATTAATTATATAAACTATGCTGTAAATTGTACATTTGCATGTTAGATTAACATAATGTGCTAGCTTTCAGTTAATTATCAGAAAAGACCAAATGGTCATGGAAATGAACAACTTGGGCACTTAATTTGCTTTATTCAATAAATTACAGGCAAAAAATTGTTACATATGAATTGAGATTCTAAAATATTTTAACATTTAATATTTCCATGAATAATAGCAGTACTCAGTCCTGAATCTCCTATATATAGTTTACATTAATTGTGATTTAGCCAAACATGTTTATACATTTTAAAGAGCTTTCTTTAAATAGTTCTCATTTATTTAAGATAAGAGCAATGGTGCCATAGATATTATTTCATGTCAGCTCGTCTAACTTTAAGAATAAACTACCTTTGTGTGCAAGAAAATAAGTATTCAGAGTTAAAGACACATAATTTCTAATATTTACATGCACACAAGTCGATCCTTAATGCATTCATTAAATGATATATTCCTCTGATTCAGCTTTCCACTTAAATATCTTTGCCAATTCTCATTCCTGTAGTTGTGCATAAGGCTTTATATTAACTCTTCTTCCCTTAATAAAACTATTTTATTAATCTATGATTTCATTTAGAAAGAATAAGCTAAAAATCAGTGAGTGGTTTTTTTTCACTGTGGCTGACCTTGAACCAAGATTTCCCCAGTCCTTGTCACATATGTCAATTGCTATACAAACTTCCTTATGAATAGAAAAGGCCAACCATCAAGCCAAAGTGTGTGTGTGTCTGTGTCTGTGTGTCTGTGTGTGTGTGTGAGAGAGAGTATGTATGTATGTATGTAATTTTAAAACATAATTAAAACAAAATGCTTTCACTGATCAGTACTGAGGTTAATGTCTTGTTGTTGCTAATGTGTAAGCTACTTTAATCAAAAAAGCTCACAGCTTCCCATATAAATCCATGAGAGGCTATGGTTTTATTCCTACTGCTAGCAAGAGCCCTACTAATTGCACCAGCAAGCATGGTATTATTACAAAAAAGACCCATTCTTCAGAGTAGCTGAACCTTGGAATGGAGAAGAAATGAGGAACAATGTATCAAAGCAGTCAAATACAACTTGACATGGGGGTTGGGAAATAAAAGAATAGATGACTTCAAAAGAGTGTTTCATTATAAAAAGGCAACACTTTGGGCAAAACATTGTAATTTTTAAATCATGCAAGTAAAAATAGAAATGTATTATATTGTATTTCATCTTCACTGAAGATGAATGAATATAATTTGATTAAGAACTACATTACAGCATTTACTTTACTATTCCATTTACCCATTAAAACTCAAAGATCTGAGTTATTAAATAGTTATTAAACTCTGTGCCACAACTGCAAAGGTTAAACACAAAATATCTACATTTTTTCCAATGGCATTTAAATGCATTAAATTACTATCAGATCTTCCTAATGTTAAGATTATATTTTTAACAGATAAACAGAATGCTTTAAAATGCTTTCAATTTTAAGCATTAAATAAGCCAGTAATCAGCATTCAAATGTTTGAAATATGCAAACATTATTTTTATCCAACTGGTAAAATGCCTGCTGTTGTTGTTACAGAGTATGGTTATATCATATTTTAATATAATTTCTATCAGTACCGGATTGTGCAAGTACAACTGGTAAAATAAAGTTACTTTAACATTTTGATTGTTAATTGTGCTTAGGACCGTGATGGCGAACCTATGGCACGTGTGCCTAAAGTGGCACGCAAAGCCATGTCGCCCAGCACGCACAGCCTTGCCTGTTTGTCTTCCGGGTTTCTGGCGCGTATGCACACGCGATGATCAGCTGTCCTTCGCGCACACAGCAGTGCCAAAAACCAGTGTGCGCATGTGCGCCAGCCAGCTGATTGTCGGGTGCGCATGCGTGCCAAACCCGGAAGTTCGGCTTTTCCGGAGCACGATCCCTTCGTGCGCATGGCAGTGCCGAAAACTGGCCTGCACATATACGCCGGCCAGCTGATCGTTGGGCCCGCATGTGCACTAGAACCCAGAAGTTTGGCTTTTCCAGAGCGTGGCCCCAACGAGCGCGCGTGCAACGTTTCCGTGCAACCTTTTCGGCACTCGATGCCAAAAAGGTTCACCATCACTGGCTTAGGACAATTTATTTCAGAAGGCCTATCATTAAATTGAACCCTACTCAGTAATTTTTTCCACGCATTTTAAACTTTACATCTTATTAAATGCTAATCATTTCTAATCTTATTACTGTGCCATCTTAACAATATTATATCTGTGTTGTGATGCAATACAGAATATGATTTTAAAAGCATCTAAACTAGTTTTAACTCCCAACACATAACCGTAACAAACTGTTACCATGTTTTCAAACATAAACAATTAATGGAAAGCAAAGAATACATGCAAAATTATTCTTCCATTTACAATGCTAAGTAAGAAGTTATTTATCTGAACTACAATGCTTCCGTTTTTAAACTAGCTAGCATGTTTGCTGTCATTTCAAATTTGAATACTGTGAGAACTTTCCAGTTTAAAATTGTAGAAATGCTACAAAAATAAAAAAAGTGACATTTAAATAGTGCAATATAACGAATTATTCTCTGATATATATGGTACAATTTCTTCCAATAAACCTGCAAATGCAAATAATCATACAACAAATCAATAAAAATAAGCAAAGTGCAGCAATAAAGTGCAGTAAAAAAATGTAAAAAAATTCAAAAGCAGCCTACGTACTTGTTTATGCCTAAGTGAAGGGGCGTTGGTCTTACCTGATATGCTCCTTCTTGTAGGGTTGAGATAGCATCCATGAATGGGTTAACTCCTGCCTTCAGATGATTGGACCGAGTCTGACAGAGCTGAAAACCCCGCCTCCGTCGCTAGGGCTTCCAGCTTTCGACAAGGACGAAGAACAGACTCAACGTGCCAGTCTCCAGTGGTGCTCCCGAAAGAAGGGAAAGGCCAGACCGATGCAGGGCGGGGCTGGATGCTATCTCAAACCTACGAGAAGGAGCGTATCAGGTAAGACCAATGCCCCTTCTCCATAGTGGTTTGAGATAGCATCCATGAATGGGACATACCAAAGCTGGCTGTCCACCGGGTGGGCCTAGGTCTGGTCCTGACTCCCCGTGAGCACCCGCTGTAATACTCGACGGCCAAATGAGGCCTCCGCTGATGCAAAAATGTTCAGCTTGTAATGCCGGATAAACGGAGGCGGGGTAGTCCAGGTGGCAGCTCTGCAAACTTCTAGCAATGCTTGCGTAGCTCAGGCCACTGCTGCCGCCGTGCTATGGGTCAAATGAGCCGTGACCCGTCTAGGTCTCGGGAGCGATTGTAGGTCATAGGCCACAGAAATAGTGGCCCTGATCCAGCAACCAACTCTCGAAGATGTAACCCTAAGGCCCAACGTGCCAGGTTGAAAAGAGACAAAGAGCACCTCTGTCTTTCTCATCTCAGCAGTCCATTTGACATAAATACGCAGGGCTCTGCGGATGTCCAATTTATGCCACCTGCGCTCCAAGGGATGGGTTGGGTTGGGGCAGAAATTTGGTAAGACTAGCTCTTGCGCCCTATGAAACCAGGAATTTATTTTGGGAATGAACGATGGATCCAAGCGGAGCACAACTCTGTTGTGATGAAAAACACAGAGGTCCTGCTTGACAGACAGGGCTGCCAGCTCCGAAATCCTCCTAGCGGAGGTTATCGCCACCAAGAATGCCACCTTATAGGTCAGATGGCGTAGGCTGACGGACCTCAGGGGCTCGTACGGGCAACTGGTTAGTGAATTGAGGAACTTGGCAAGATCCCAGGTGGGAAATCTGTGGACCACAGGTGGTCGCAGGTTGGTTGCCCCCCTTATGAAGCACCAGATGGTGGGATGCTGGGCCAGGGATTCCAGAGACCCGCAGGCAAGAACTGAGGACAGGGCCGCTAACTGCCTCCATATGGTCTTGGGCAAGAACCCTTTGTCCAGGCCTTCCGGGAGAAAATCCAGGATCTGCTCAATTGAGGCCTGCAGAGGGGAAAGACCGGCTCTAGTGCTCCAGGCACAAAACGCCTTCCACGTGGCGTCGTATATTCGTTGGGTGGAAGCCCTCCTCGATGCTTGGATGGTCGCAATGACCCTGGCGGAAAGGTGGTCATGCCTTAGCGCACGCCACTCAAGTGCCAGGGGGTCAGTTGGAGCCACTGACAGTCTGGATGGACCAACTGCCCCTGGCTGAGAGAGGCTTCGTGGAGCAGACAACCTCCAGGGTCTGGTCACTGATAAGGCCACGAAGTCTGCAAACCAGGCCCTCCTGGGCCAGTGTGGGGCCAGGAGCATGATCTCCGCTTTCTCCTCCAGAATCTTCCGGATGACCTTCGGAAGCAAGGGCAGAGGAGGAAATGCATAGAGAAGGCCCGGAGGCCACAGACAATGCAGTGCATCGATCCCTTCCACGGTCAGAGACTGGTACCTGGAGTAAAACCTCGGCAGTTGGGCATTCTCCGGGGTGGCAAAAAGGTCGACTTCGAGACAACCAAATTGGCTCACCAGTTGTTTGAAAATGTCTGGGTGCAGGTGCCACTCCGCATTGTCTATTGTTGTGCGACGGAGAAAGTCTGCCTGCACATTGGACATCCCGGAGATGTGGTCTGCTGAGATGGACAGGAGGTGATGTTCTGCCCATAAGCCCAGTCTCTTGGCCTCCATCATCAGGGATCGTGACCTGGTGCCTCCCTGCCGGTTTATGTGCGCCTTCATTGTCACATTGTCCGTAAGCACCAGGATGTGCTTGCTGGACGTCAGGTCTTGAAGACGACGAAGAGCCAGGTGTACGGCGTGCAACTCTAGCCAGTTGATACTGCACCGGTGTTCTTCCAGTGTCCAGCGACCTTGGACCATGGAAGTCTGGGACACTGCTCCCCACCCGAGCAGACTGGCATCTGTTGTTACTACAAGCCTCTGCGGTTCCCGAAATAGACTTCCCTTCGATATTGCCTGAGACCTTCACCAATGAAGAGAACGGAGGGCCTCCCTGGAGACCAGGACCTTTGCCGATGACGTACTGTGGCCTGTTCTCTGGAATGGCAAAAGAAACCATTGGAGGTCTCTGGAGTGAAGGCGTGCCCAGGGTACGATGTTAATACTGGAGATCATTTTGGCCAGGAGCGTAGATAGCAAGGCTAGGGGAACCCTGCACAGACGTTGTACAAGGCCGGACAGTTCCCCAATACTGACCTTGGTGAATACATGGGGTGTGGAGGAAAGACCAAACGGTAGGGCAGCGTATTGGTAGTGGGTACCTGCATAACAAAACCTAAGATACTGCCGGTGGAGAGGCAATATGGGTATATGCAGGTACGCCTCCGTGAGGTCAATCGAAGAGAGGAAATCGCCCTCCTGCACGCCGCCAAGGATAGATGACCAAGAGTGAATTTTAAACCACCTGTAAGTTACGTGATGGTTGAGACGCTTCAGGTCGAGAATTGCTCTTCACCCGCCCGAGACCTTTGGAACTATGAAGAGGATGGAGTAGAAGCCCTGCCCATGTTGACTCTCAGGCACCGGCTGGATGGCTCAAATTTCCAGCAGGTGCGAAATGGCCGATTCCATGAGAGCCCTCTTCGTAGTATTGTTGGACACCAGGCAGCGGATGAAGAACCTCGGAGGGGGAGAGAGAAATTCCAGGGAGAGGCCTGACCTAACCATCTCCCGGATCCAAACGTCAGAAGTGACTTCATCCCACCGGTCAGCGAAGTGGGCCAGACGACCACCGATGGGGAACGATGATGCACAATCACTTGGGGCGATGGAAGGAACGACCTCCTCCGCCCCGAAAGGGCCTTCTAGACTGCCTGCCTCTGGAGGCCCTGTCAGGCTGGTATCTCTGCCTGCTCCCGTACTGACCTGACTGTCTGGGAAAGGCTGGACCCGATTCGTAGGGGCGAAAGGAATGGCATCAAAAATAAGGTTGGGCTCGAAAGGAAGCCTTTCTAGGTAGGGAGGGGAGCACCTTACGCTTGTCCTTCGCCTCCACCAAAATTGGGTCTAGAGCTTGGCCAAATAGCTTTTGACCAGAAAAGGGGGCTGAGGCCAGTCGCCACTTGTGGCATGCGTCAGCTTGCCAGTGTTGGAGCCAGAAAATTCGATGGGCGACCACGGATGAGGCAATTGCCTTTGATGCAAACCACGTGGCATTCAGCGTAGCGTCCGTGGAGAACTGTGCCGCCACCAGCAGTTTACTAATGTCTTGTTTAGCTCTGACATCCGAAGTTGAAATCCTGGCCTGCAGCTGACGCAGCCAGAGGAGCGAGGTACGGGAGAAGAACGAAGCAGATGTTGTGGCCCTGACTGCCCATGCCACTGCTAGATGTGATTTTTGCAGGGCCTGCTCTGTCCTCCTGTCCTCAGGTCATAGAAGTTCCTCCGGTTCCCCTGGCATGGCAGATGGTTGATGTAATGCCAGTATGGGAGCGTCCACCACCAGAGTCAGAAGCGGCCCCGCTAATTCCTGCCCCACATTATAATACTTTTTGTCCATCGCCCATGGATTGGGCCCGGACGCCGGTGCCACCCGCTGTTTTTGTACCACGTCCACGAAAAGCTGTGGAGAGGGCACTACATCGGCCTGGGTGGTAATATGGGAAAAAGGAGGATCCGATGGACCCGCCTGGTCCTTCAGATGATTGGCTTGCTGCTGCCCCAAGTTTGCCGCAGTAATGGCTTTGTGAAGAAGTGATTTGAATAAAACCGGCGAAAATAGGTCTGTGAAGGATGGCTGCTCTGGTTGTAATCCCTCGTCCTTGGACAGTTCGAGGTCCTGGGGACCCTCGTCATAGGAACTGTGGCCCTGGGTACGAGGGGAACAATCATGTGCATAGAGGCCATGCAAATCCTCTCCTATGCCCTGAAGCATAGGATCCAGGCCAAACCCGTTCCTCCGGCTGAACCGGTAAAAGGTAGTCTGTGTGATGTAACTGCTGGATCCCCGCAGCAATGCCCTGTTTGATAGCATCCGCAATCATAGATGGGATTTCAGGCAAGGTCGCTGCCGCTGCCGCCTCTGTATCGGGCCAGAGGCCAGCCGCAGTCGGGGTAAACGTGGCCGTTGGGACCGATCTGCTTTTATCAGCCGGCAGAGTAGACGTGGCTTGTCTGCTCGGGGCTGGACCCAAAAGATCAGTTTGGTCAGCGTTAGACATATGGATGTCCAGCAAAAGCCGGTCCATGGAGCCCGTGACAGATGGGGCCCCGGAGGGAACCTGAGCAGATTGACATGGCTCAGTACGGGACCTGGAAGGGGAGTGGGAACCCCTTTTTTCAGATTTGGCACATATTTTGTTTAGTGCCTTGTCCCTCCTGCGCTCATCCTTTTCAGTGGCCTTGGAGCGCTTGTCAGTCTTATTGTCCTGGGGACCAGAACGTTTGGATGACGCCGCCTTTTTATGGCCCTTGGCATTAGAGTTATCCGCCATAGTCAGAACAGACCCGGGTGTTTGGTCCTATGGGCCGCAAAGTGGAGCACTCCCACACTCAGCCTCTGCTGGCAGGCCCAATGCCTAAGAATAATGCGGTTAGGCACTGAGTGGGCTAAACACCCTCAGGGCAAACTGGGCAATAGCACTGTGAACTGGAGCGCGAAACTCCTGGATGCCCAAGGCTGAGGCATGCCTCAATGTGGGCTCTGGTGAAACAATGGCTGCTGTGCTCTTAAGGAATATTGGCCTGATAATTATGGCAAGAAGCGCCAGATAAGGAAGCCAGATAAGCGCCCTGAATTGGCGTGCAAAGTCGGCCATTGGAATGCAGCCCAAAATGGCGGCTTCCCGCCTCAAGAGCCCAAGCGGAGCTGGCAAAATGGCGTTGAGGCAACTGCCTGTGAGCTGAAGCGTTCTGACCACTAACTTCAGGGCTAAAGGATTCTGGGCCTTTATGTGGAGCGCTAGACTCCGGACTCCAACCGTGCCGCAGGCTCAGCAAACATGCCGCATAGAGCACAAGACTCCTGAACCGCCTGCTAGTCCGAAATGCGATCTCCGGTGGAGCGCAAGGCTCCTGAGGGCTAACGGCCCGATTTGGGCACTGGCAGCAATAGGTGGAACGCTAGACTCCTGGCTGCAGCCACCACATGGTCACCTTAGAGTGAGAAACAGTGCGCCGCCGGCTTGCAACGGACAGGAAAAAAACCACGGCTTTTAAAATGGCGCCAGAAACAGCTCACTCTCCTCAAGGCAATCTGACAGGCCTGGAAGTGAGGAGTAGCTAACCGCTTGCTATTGCCTGCCCCGGTGATGTAAATCGCAGTCCAAACAGCTAGGAGCAAGGCAATACGGGGACCCTATCCCCCCCAAGGAGGGTGGTCCTAAGACCGGAACCGAAACGTCTGGTCTTTTGGACCCAGCAACTCAACCCAATGTAAATAAGTCAAATTCACAGTCTTTGGAAAACCAAATCACAACGCTAGACGAAATAGCCCAGAAATAACTTCCAGGAATGAAGGAAACTCTCGTACATCCGTCCACGCTGAGGACCGAGTAGAAAGCTGGAAGCCCTAGCGACGGAGGCGGGGTTTTCAGCTCTGTCAGACTCGGTCCAATCAGCTGAAGGCAGGAGTTAACCCATTCATGGATGCTATCTCAACCCACTATGGAGAATGGACATACTGTAAATTGGTTTTCTGAAACGAGACAGCATTAAATGGAATGTTGTATTTAATTCAGGAATTGCACAGTTGAAGTGTCATTAAATGTGAGGTATGATTCCATTACTGTGGGCAAGACCTACAGATGAAACCAATTAAGTTTAAAACGTTTTAACAGGTGTTAAACATTTGGCAAGAAGGTTTTTCAGATACTTAAGTCTTCAGAAAAGGTCTTGATTTCAATCAAATTGCCATTGATAACGTTTTATTTACAGTTGGTCTTCAACTTACAACTACAATTGGGACCACAATTTCCATTTTTAAACAAGGAAGTTGTTAAGTAAGTTATTCCTGATTTTGCAACCTTTTTGCCATGGTTTTTAAGTGAATCACTGCAGATATTAGGTGAACCATGTGTTTGTTAAGGAAATCTGGCTTTTCCCATTGACTTTGCTTATTGGAAGCCTGCTGGAAGGTCGGAAATGGTGATCAGGTGATCCTGGAAGACACTACAACCTGTGTATACTATCTAACAAGTTATAATATACTCAGATACTTGGCGACCAGTATGATTACTCAATGATACTGGTTACCAAGTACCTGAGTTTTGAGCATGTGATCATAGGGATACTGTAACAATTGTAAGTGCGAGAAGCAGTCATAAGTCATTTTTAATGCCCTTGTAACTTCAAATAGTTGCTAAATAAATGGTTGTAAATCAAGGATTACCTGCACTTCTAAACATATCAATTGATCACTAAGGTATAGTAATTTACAACTGAATAAACACTTCAAAAATGGCAGTACTGTAAATCTAAATTAGATTTTTTTTAAAAAAAAATTTAAGCTTCAGAAATGTTCAGCAATAGAACACTTAAAATATTCAGATACTTGGTTCACACCTGGTTCATACTATCATATGTGGTGGACATGCCCAAAAGCAAAAAAATACTGCACAAAAATACATACATGGCTGAAAAAAATGGTAAAACAATATATTGATTTGAAACCAGAAATATTCTTATTGGGCATTTTACCGGATAAGTACAATAAAGGGAATGCATATCTGATTTTACATGTATTGACTGCAGCTAGAATTGTATTTGCATAACAATGGAAAAGTGAAGAAATCCCTACAGATGAAAATGTGATTTAAAAAATATTAGAATGTGCAGAAATGGATAGGCTAACACTTACAATTAAGGAAAAGAAAGAAACTGAATACTTTTTGACCTGGGACTTATTTTATCAATGCTTAGCTGATAAAAACAGGAGTTAGAAACAGGGAAATATAAGGAAAGGATCAATGATATAAGGGAGGTATGTTAAAATGGATAAGTAAACAACAACATCATTATCATTATCATTATCATTATTATTATTATTATTATCCACAATTGTATCACAGCGGCCAGTTGTTTTGCCGGATTTGGCATTAATTACGAGTCGAGCCCCATCCGGGGGCCTAGGACGTCGTAATGTATTTCCGAAGTATATGTGCGGAACCGAGCAGTGCGGCTTTCTGCAGGTGGGAAAGGATCAATGATATAAGGGAGGTATGTTAAAATGGATAAGTAAACAACAACATCATTATCATTATCATTATCATTATTATTATTATTATTATCCACAATTGTATCACAGCGGCCAGTTGTTTTGCCGGATTTGGCATTAATTACTAGTCGAGCCCCATCCGGGGGCCTAGGACATCGTAATGTATTTCTGAAGTATATGTGCGGAACCGAGCAGTGCGGCTTTCTGCATTTGGCTGATGGTGATTTTGTCAATTTTGAGCTGTTTCAAATGTATTTCCAGTGTTTTGGGGACAGCACCCAGTGTTCCAATCACCACTGGAATTACCACTGCTGGTTTGTGCCATAATCGTTGAATTTCGATTTTTAAATCCTGGTATTTTGCGATTTTTTCGTGTTCTTTTGCATCGACCCTGCTATCACCTGGTATTGCGATGTCGATGATAGTCACCTTGTTTTTCTCGACCAGCGTGATGTCTGGTGTATTATGCGCCAGTACCTTGTCCGTTTGTATACGAAAATCCCACAAGATCTTGACCAGCTGAGTTTCAGTGACTTTTTCAGGCTTGTGTTCCCACCAGTTCGTATAAGTATGGATGTTATAGTTTTTACATAAATTCCAAAGGATCATTTGTGCAACAGAGTTGTGCCGTAGTTTGTAATCCGTGTTTGC
>QLTV01003323.1:697068-716323 GCA_003457575.1 Thermophis baileyi | reverse complement strand
TCTTTCTTCCCTTCCTCCTTCGAGAAGTGACTCACTCTTTCCAACTCTCGCCAGTTCTCCCTCCAACATTTTGAAGTTAACCATAAAAAAAAAAAAAAAAAAAAAAAAAAAAAAAAAAAAAAAAAAACCACAACCCACTGCTATCAGTTAAGAATCGTTTTAGTAAAGAAATGTTTAAATATAAAAAATATTTAATACATTTTATGTATCATATTTCTAACCCACTATTAATGTATGGAACACCTTCCTCCATTTTTATTCTCATAACAATTCTGGTTGAGCTAAAATACAGTGACACATTAAAGCCTTTCAGTAATCTTCCTTATCTAGATGTGATTTGGACATCTACAGAATGATTTTAAAAAAATCATATCAGTTTACCAGTAATTTATTTGATAAAAAATTATCTGTGTATTCCCACAGTTAAATATTCTTTAAAATTAGATAGTATCAATAAAATTATATTTTTAAAAAGCCTTTTGTCACAGTGACATAAAAACAAACAATTGTTTGTAACTCTATCTTACAAATCTACTCTTTGTACTGAAATATTTGTTAAAAACAGGATAGTAACCCATATTCACTCTAAGTATATGGAAACATTATATGGAACCCAGATGCATTAAGACAGAACTTTGAGTTCAAAGCCTTATTTGTCTATAAGAATTTTAGTTGTCTGCATAATCATAGTCCTTTTCCAGACTCTTTCTCAAATTCAATATCATTACATACAGTATTTTTCAAGAAGTCACAAATTAGTTCTAGTTCAAGGAACTGAATTTAAATGTTTACCACTACTCAATGGCCTGTTTATAACTTCAAGATTAGGATAAAGGCATTGCCTCTAAAAATTCACAATAACATAGACTTACATTATATATTTAGATTAGCTGTATACATTTTACAAATAGCTATTCTGGCCACAAGTTTCAAATGTATTTAAAAGATCCTTCCTTCCTCCTTCCTTCCTTCCTTCCTCTGTTCCTATGGTTTTTTTGTACAGATAGCTCTGATACTATTTCTGTGATGTAGTGGAGCCACTTTCCCAGTTTGGGAGTCACAGTCCCATGTGTTTATACTACCACTGGACCCACTTTGACCTTTTTTAAAATCCTTTCTAGTTCCTCCTTTAGGCCCTCCTCCATATTCTTACACTCTTTCCTGAAGTTACTGTCACTCGGCACTTCTACATCTATCACCACCACTGTATTTTGTTCCTTGTCCACTACCACAATGTCTGCTTGACTGGCCAGTACCTTCCTGTCTATCTGGATCTGGAAGTGCCACAGGATCTTAGCCTTCTTATTCTCCATGAACTTCTGTGGATTCTCCCATCCGGGCTTGGGAGGGTATAACCCATACACTGTGCAAATATTCCTGTATGCAATGCCAGCTAATTACTTATGCCTTTCAATGTATGCTGTTCCTGCCTGCATTTTCCACCCTGCCTCTATGTGTTAGACATTTCTGAGGCCTCTCTGAATAGCCAGAACTTTGAGAACTTTCTAGTGTGGTAGACCCCTGCTTCTGTACATCTGGTGCCTGCACCTGTTTTTGTGTTTCTATTATCAGTACTTCACTGTTGTCTTCTCTTTTTCCAGTCACTGGCAGGATTTTACAATGTCTGTCACGTCAGCTACCTGTCAATAGTACATTCCATGCAGGGTGTTGTCTTGACATTGCACTTTACTTGATCTTCCTGCCTCAGACATTCTCTCAGCAGCTCATCTTTGGGTACCATCTTTATTGATGAACTCCTGGAAGCTCTAGGTTTCATCCATGGCAGAGACATTCACCTGATGCCATCCATCCTCTTTCCAACTGGTGTACAAACTGGGTGGAAATCTCCATATATTGTGATGAGCTCCCAGGACAGTTTCTAGGTCCTTCTTTGGCCAGCTCACTATACTGACAGAATATCTAATGACTGGCAGGGCATTTATGCTGATTATGTGGATATTTTTATTTCCACTGAGTATGCTCTTCAATAAATGTCTTTTCCTTAGGTGGTACATGGATGCTGTTGACTTCCTTGCTTTATTGTGCTTCCCATCTGACCTTGGGATTACAAGCTACTTGCAGCTGGCCTGTATGTCTGGTAATTCCACTTTCATCAGTCTTAACTACTTTCCTCCTCTTGATGACTATCTGGCCACACTTATCCAGTCAAAATGATGTTCTAATGTCCTCTCTAGATGTCAGGTGGATCAGCATGTCAGTATCTCTTTCACTCTTAGTATTCAGCTTGATGCCATCCATGTAGAGAGATGCTGGTGGTATTCCACTCTTGAACTTGTATCCATATCCAGTTCTTGTGATTATTTGGCTAAGGGGTTAAAGCCTATGCAGACAGCAGCGGAAGTGCACAGTATCTATATCTAAAGCATTTTTACTGCTAAAGATTCAGTGCTTACTTTCATTTCTAGGATGCATTCAGGTATAAAGCTTGGTCAATACACCAACTTTTCAAGCTGTATTTGTTTTGCTCAACCAAGAAAGTGAACCTAAACAACAATTTCCCTTGAGCTTATAATGAACTACCAACAAAAGCTTCTCCCCCTGGAATGGAGTTCTTCAACAATTAAGATGTGAATAAACAACTGCCTGTTCAAAGGCTGTACATATTACAAGATACATTACTATAAAAAGTATTAAGTAAACTGTAACAAAACTTTAAAAACATGTTTGATCCTTATTAAAGCTGGAAAGTGTTTCACAAACAAACTTACATGTTTTTGTACTAATAAGATAATACAATTGTGATTTCTGAAAGTAAGGTTTTATTCAATGATTCCTATCCCTTGCAGGTTTTGCTTACTTGTAACTATGTATCCTTTTAATTACTTTCATTGTTTAATAACTTTATGTACTTTTCATGTTACTTTTCCTAGATGTAAAATTATCTGCATCTTTTTAAATATTGTTCACAGGAGCTAGATTTTAAGTATGGGAGAGGTCTGAAATATCAGTTTTGTACTAAAAAATTAAATCTGATAATATAATATCTCCTCCAAATAACACATATTATTTGAGAGAAAACCCCCCAAAAATTGTAGCTGTTTTCTCTCTTTTCAACCTTTAGTAAATTGTCAGCTTTAAAACATAAAATATGTACCTTCAAATACTAAATACATAAGTAGAGATAATACTAAATATATATGCCTGAACACTAACTCTTCCCCCCCCCCAAAAAAATAATAATAAATACATTGTGCCTCACCCTATCCCTCCAAAATATATTTCAACTTACAGAGGCTTCTATTTAAAATTTTCTATATTGTAGCTTTTCAAAAGTGGAATGGAGAATTATTACTTTGAGGCTTTTGCAGCAAGCTTTAACAAGTATAACACAGAAGACTAGTTACAGCAGATGTCTGGGTGGAGTAGACAAACCTCAGAAATGCTGTACATTCAGCCAGAAGTTAATATTTGTGCCAACATCCTCATCATATGCCCATCACATGCATTTTTAAAGAGCAACAACATATGCCATGTTCGATTTTCAGAAAAGAAACTGTATCAAACAAATTCTGCATTTAATTGGCAGGCATAAAACAAACATTCATGAATTAGATGTTGATTGCAAGTCAAACTACTCAAATAATGAACACTGTGAAGATGCAATGAAATGGCTAAGTTAAAAAGTTGGCCTGCATACATGATGATAAATGAAGCTGCTGTGTGGGATGTTTTAATAATATAGAAATAACTTCTCATACTATTTTTTTTCTATACCAAGTGTTGCTCTAGGACTTATTATGTTGATACAAATCATATAAACAAACCATTAGTGAATAATAGGCCATTATATAGTATAGCCTAAATGCAGCAAAACATTTTTTTAATTGTAAACTTGTGATGGGATCCTTCTATAAATCTGTAATGCCAATGGAGATCTCTATCTATTAATGGTGATATATTTCTTTTTCTCAACTTTAATACAAAGGGAAGAATAATGTTGAAAAATTTCCTTTTTCCTTCATGTCATTTTAATTAGTTAAGCCTCTTTCAAATAAAAAGAATGTGCTTTCTATTCGTTAGAAAATTTTGAAGAGCATACTGGAAATTCCATGATTGGATCCTGAGATTAGTAAATATGGTCCAGCTTTAAGGTTACATTGAATAAGCTTACACCTCCAGAACTATGTAACTAAAGGAACTGCTCAGATCTTGATATCCGAGAAATCCCGGGACAGTATTACATAACAATTAAGTGACTTTATACATGTTTGAAAATTATACTCAGAGATCTCATCAATAGTTTCTCATAAACAGAAGAAAATAATGAGTATAATGCCTCAAGATTCAGTTCTGGGCCCTCTCTTCAATACGGTATTTTAATTAACTAATGAATTAGGGGAAAAAACCCTTCCAAATACAAATGATACAAATACAAAATTGCTTAGGACATCCAAAAACCTGAAAGACATTGAAAAATGAGAAAAATCCTGATAGAACTGATAATAGCAAATTGAAATTTAAACAAATGGGAAGTTCTTCACTTAGAAAATAAAAATTGTGTACTAGGTACAATTCTGAACACTACACTTTAAGGGAGATTCTGAAAAATTGGTTAAGTTTCAGAAAAGAAGAAGAAAGGACAAGAAGCTAAACTCATATGGTAAATTAAGAGAGTAACAGCATTTTCAAGTTCGTAAAGCAATATCACATAGAAGAATGTTAGCAAAGTAAAACAAAACAAAACAAAACAAAACAAAACAAAACAAAACAAAAAACTGTTTTCCATCATTCCAGAGAGCAGGACATGAAATAAGGTATTTGTGCTACATGAAGGCAGAATGTTATTGAATGTGGTGGGAAGGACTTCATAAAGAATAATAACTGTGAAAAGTAGAACCAAAGAAATGCTAGGCTCCATATGTTTATATTAATGGGACATGATTCTGGCTTCCTTCATTGAAACATAGGTAAGACTTGATAGCCTAAATAGCTGCCTACAATTACATAATTTTCAGATTTTGTGAAGAATGAAAGTGAATGTTTATCTCAAACATTCTGAGGAATAATCAATGTATACCCAACTATAGAATAAAATAATGTGTTTTTTGAGTCGAGGTCATCCAGCTAGGTCATTCCTAAGGTGAAAGTAACTCACAGCCTTTTAGCCTTGTGCCTTAATCACTACACTAACCTGGCTCCCATTTAAATAGAATTTAATGTATTTTAAGCATGATTAGGAACAGCAAAAGAAGATTTTTAATACATTGTGAACAGGATTGTGATTTTTAAATTAAGCAAAAGAAGCCAGAGGCTAAATTTACAACATGTTTGGATTTAGGTTCAATGCTTATGTTGTATTAAATTAAAAGCAAAAGGAAATCAAGAAAGGGGAAGTGGGAATGAGGAATCCTTTGGCACACTGTGACATTCTTTGAACTGTAAAATCACAATTTATGCCAAATAATATCTTCCAAGGTTCTTTCAGCATCTCAAACCCCAAATACTTATCTCATACAGGCATATGAGCTTGCTTATAACATATTTATGATGAGGCCCAATTCTACCACTGGCAGAAAAGCCCTTTTGTTCTTGAGTGTTCCACAAACCATTGGTAAAGGCATAGTTGCATTAAGCTTTGAATATGTTATTTATTTATTAAGTTAATATGTCACCTATCTCACTATCAAGCAACTCTGGGTAATTATATATTAGATTTTTATTGCAATTTCCAATTTTACCTTTCACCTTTATGTTTTAGTTTGATGCATGTTTCATTTCATTAAATCTATCTATAGATTGTCCTAGATACACATTAGGTATAAAAGCATTCTGTATATTTTTTAAAAGCCTATAGAATGAACAACCAGTGATATGCCTAAAATGTGATTAGGCAACACACACCTAATTCTAAAACCAAATTAAACTCTTTCAAGTTTTCACAAAAGTCTTTGATAAAAAATATAAATCCTTACCCAGGGCTCATCCGTTCCCTCCCTCCTGCTGAAAGCTTGACAAAAAACAGAAGTACAATTATATTACCATTGTAATTCCATGCTAACAGCAACATGAGATCATGTTCATATCAAGTTTTTAAAATGTTGAATAAGTGTGAATTTCCCCCATACATAAAACTAGACAGCAGAAGGAAATTCAGAGTAAACACAATAATATGTTTTATTTTTTATTTTTTATTTTTATTTTTTATTTTTTTGCAACTTCACAAGAGAAAGAGGAAATGAATATTAATCATCAGCATAATCTGGGTATATTTGTTGTCTTGTTTTAATTTAAATTCTCTTCTTGCCACGAATAGAAACTAATATTTTTAAAGTTATAGATTAAAGATTAATTATAGAAGACTACTAGTATATAATCAAAATACTGGCATCTGCCATAATGATGCTTTCCATTTAACTATATTTTTTCCTTATCAATTTACAATACTCACTGCTTTAATAGACACATCATAAGATTGACTCAAACTTCCAAAAATAGGAAATTCCTTTAAACATTTTGAAGTGATTTCCACCCTACAATCAACAAGCTGGTAAAAAAAGCACCCACAGCAGGTATTCAGCTTGTAATGAAGAGATAACAGTCCACATTAAGATATTACAGATTATAAAACTTTGGTGTCTTTCTGAATTTCAGAAAGTCCCTATTGAAAGCAGTTTTGGAAGAATGTGCCCATGAATTAAAGAAACAGTTCTTAAACATACATGAAGACAACATAAGCATTCTGCCGCTACTGTGACTAAAATTGTATTAGTTCATTTCCTAGTGAAAAGGCTGTTCGTGGAAAAAAAGGAAAAACCTCCCAAAAAACCTAGGAAAGAGTTCAAAGTTCCTGACCAGCATATTTTAATGTAATATTGATGGCTATCTAAGAACTGAAAACTTAAATGTTTTATACTGACATACTATCTTCATATGATTCAGACATACATGCTAAAGATAGAATGGTAAAACTGATATATGTGGCTAACGTTAATGCTAAATTATTGTAGCATCAAAGCAAACAATAATTTAGTATTAACATTATCCATTTATACTTGATACAGACCTTGTTGCTATATAATTGCTATTAGATTATGTAACGGTGCATGCCTTCTGGAATGATGTCCTTCCAGGATCCAAACAGCTGCCACTTTATAGATATTCTGGAAAGCCTGGAACCTAGCTATTTGCTCACTGTCTTGGAATACAGTGAATGATAATCTCCTGTGTGTAATGTTTTAGTTTGTTTTTTGTACTGCTCCTATATGATTATATATTAATTTTTGCCTTTTTCTGTATTTTGTCTCTATTATGCTATTCTGTTGTTGCAAACTGTCCAAAGTCAGTATCCAAAGAGAATGAATGAATATATTAGATTTAACATTCCATTTAAAGCAGCAGATTAAACTCAGAATAATTTGCTTATTGAATATGAGGCATTAGTTTAAGCACTTTCCCTGTATACAAGTATACTGAACTTTACAATGGAAGGACACTTACCAGTTTTATACAGGTGGGCTCTGCTCAAGGATTGCTAAGTAACCCAATGGTCCATGAGGTGGGACAAATGACAAAATGAGTGACACAGCATCCTCATTCAAAACCTATCCATTTTGTCCTTGCATCATTAGATTTGTCTGCTAACTAAATAGGTCACTATCATATAGGGACTTTTTCTTCCATGCTAGGCAAGGACATCTAAACAGGAAACATGTCATTACTACTTTTATTCACAGTAAAAATTGTTTATATTGTAATTGGCTGATATATTCATAGATAGAAGAATCATATACTGTATCCTTGGTGCTCTCTGAGCTTGGTTGTTTTCTTGCAAATGTTTCATTATCCAAACGAGGTAACATCATCAGTGCTACTAGCACTGATAATGTTATCTAGTTTGGGTAATGAAACGTCTGCAAGAAAACAACCAAGCTCAGAGAACACCAAGGACCCGTCATTTCAACCCTGAGCTACAAATATTATCCTTTATTGAAATCATATGTTGTTTTACACATCAAAATACATTTACAATTTCTCTGCAGGAATAATATTTATCTACAATATATTTCTCTATTCTGTAAGTTTTACCCCAGATTATGGTAAAATACCACAGTTTAAAGATGTGGAAACAGGTGTTAGTTTCCATATAGCAAAGTCGACTTTTGATTTATTGGGTGTGTATTGAGGATCCCAGCAGGTGTAGGAGCTTAACCAATATGATATGTTTCACAGTGAAGTTGCACAAGTTGAAACAAAAGAGACAAAACAGATGTATAAATGGACTAACACGTTCTCAGTATGAAAAATTATTCAAGCAGCGATATTCACTCAACTAAGCTAAACTTTTTTATATCATAGTTGATTCAGGGTGATTTAGTTATCTTACTAGTAGTTAAAAAGTTTGTTGTTTTTGGTTATCAACCTACCCATTCCTAATGTAAACTTAAAAAACAGAAGGTAAATAAATATAGTATAAGCACCTCTCAAAAGTGTATTCACAGAAAAATGCAGTATTCCATCTCTCTCTCTGTCTCTCTCTCACACAAACACATATATAGACACAAAAGAAAAACACATACATTCAGAATAGGCAGAAATACTTATATTTTGAACTCATACAGTTGCAATTGTCTGGATATGATTATGGACTACTTAACCACTAAAAGGCATCATGCAATAAACTGTTGCCCTTTGAAGCAAATGAATGTTGTAAACAATTTATAATTTAACATTGTTAGTTAATGACACATTGGAAAAACCAAGGTTTCTTCTACTTTATTTAGGACCTAATTAGGTATATTTATGTTTCTGCTACTGTATAGCAATTTATTTATATGAATTGATTCAGAAAAAACTATTCTTGTGCTTGAGACAAAATAATGTTATTAGAATCATGATTTGATTAAATTACAAAAATGAATACATTATAACTATTTTCTTTCCTTCTGGTATAAAAAATAACAGCTGAATTAGGGTACATTTTAATACATATTTCCTATCATAATGTTAAAATGGAATGATAGATAGGTAGGTAGGTAGGTAAGTAGGTAGGTAGGTAGATGGCATCACCTAAGAGCCGAGGTGGCACAGTGGTTAGAGTGCAGCACTGCAGGCTACTTCAGCTGACTGCTAGCTGCAGTTCGGCGGTTCAAATCTCACCGGCTCAAGGTTGACTCAGCCTTCCATCCTTCTGAGGTGGGTAAAATGAGGACCCAGATTGTTGGGGGCAATATGCTAACTCTGTAAACCGCTTAGAGAGGGCTGTAAAGCACTATGAAGCGGTATATAAGTCTAAGTGCTATTGCTATTGCTAAAAGGGCTTTTCAGGGCATGTGCTGAAATAAGCCCCCCCCCCAAATAGGCTCCCCGCTTTCCCGCCGCCCATCTCCCCATGCCCTCAGTGACTAAAGGGGTGCTTCTCTTAGATAGATAGATAGATAGATAGATAGATAGATAGATAGATAGATAGATAGATAGATAGATAGAACTTTTAAAAAAGTTTTTAATTTACCATGGTTCCCAGCAAAGATTTTAAAATGATGGTTCTTGATTTGCATTCTTTGCTAGGATAATAAAGTTGTGTAATTAGCAAAACCCAGGCAAAATAAAATTTTGTCCTGGGACAATTAAGCATAAAAAAAGGTTAAAGGATTGTTTACAGCAACAAAAACTTATTTAAACTTATACACTACATTTAAATCTCTTCACTGACAGAATTTTTTAGAATAGAATAGAAAATAATAGAATAGAATAGAATAGAATAGAATAGAATAGAATAGAATAGAATAGAATAGAATAGAATCCAGTATAGAATAGAATAGAATCCAGTAAAGATAAACATGATAAGGGATAACTACAAGAATTATCAAGGGTAATTATGTCAGTCACAGATTTTTAATTAGCAGGAATATTTACTTGCTCACCTACCCTAATTGAAAAACAGTATTTAAGTAGTATTTTTTTCTATATAATAACACTTTGTGAAGCACAAAGTATTAAGATAGGGATCTCAATCTCAGGATCACCACCCCAGGCAGTTATGGGCAATACATAGGGCATTTTATTGTCAAAATTTGCTTTAGTGTTTGCTTCATACTAAAATTGCAGAAGTGTGGAACTACATCATGTGTCTTTGGTACCACAAAGTTTTTCAACGCATGTGATCTATAGATTAAAATGTAATTATTAAAAACTCAATGTATATCATCTTGACCAATTATAATTCCAAAGAAATCAATTTACTCATAGAGTTACACAAATATGCTTGTAAAGAATTCAGGATCTCTTGTTAAGGATACTGACAGACACAAATACTGTTAAAAATGCTTTGTTTCTATTATTTCTCCACATAATATTTTAAATCCATAATAATTTGTTTTATATGTTCAAACCTGACACTCAGTTTCCTCCTAGGAAATATTACAGTTGTGGTAAATGATAAAATATATTAATATATTGCTTGAAAATCTATGTATAGTTGGTCTTGCTGAGAGAACTTTTACCATGATATTCTACAAACAGTCCCTTCCTCTTCCACTGTTCTGCATGCAGTTCTCACTAGGAATAAATTCCACTAAGTTCCAGTAAGAATGTAATAAACTCTACTACTGCCTATGTTTTTTCTCCATAAATTTTTACCAAATACATATTGGGTTAAAATTACATCACAATTTTACCCATAGAATTTTCGGTACGGTCTAATATTATCCATAACAAAGGTAAATCAGAAATGAAAATTTAAAAAATGGTAAATTATCCAACATTTAGATTTTTGGCATTTACTATTAGGGAACTACAGGATAAATATAAACCTTTCAATTATCCATTGGTTAGGAAAGTTCATAGATCCTATCCAGGATCCTAAGCTATCTATACATTCACCTAGCTATATCAATCTATATTTTGAAACACATAAGAAAAAGCAAATGTCACCATAATATCTCATAAAATTTCTATAAAGGAGGATTAAAAAGCTGGAAAGCTTTTTAAAATTAAACAACTATGCCACTTTGATGCAAGACTATGTTGTCTATAGAATTTCCAATGCTGATCAACTTTTTTAAAATAAAAATGATTAATAACCTATGATCTTTATATCTTTTTAATGACACTTTTTATTCTTAACCGTATTTTATTTGAAATTCACATAAGAACGAACCTGAAAAAAGGCAAAAAAACAAAAAACTGATCACAATGAGACTTGACTATAATTTAAACTGCCCCATCTGAATCAAAGAGCCAAGCCAATCTACTTTTTCTTCGGGACTGATTTATATTCAACCTTGCGGTAAAAAACATTCCATTAAATAATGGAAATTCCCTAAGCCACATTACTCAAGAATTTAAGGGGAAAGAAAGATTCAACTAGTCACCTGTCCTGTTCTTACAGAGCAGCAACCAGCTGCCCCACAAAACAGTAACTCTATCCTATGGGTTATTTCCTATTGTGCACGTGAGAAATGGTTCGTTTTCTCTCTAGACTGTTCTCATATTTGATCAAGGGAATAGCTTTCACGGGATTATAACAATTTTTTTTATCGTCAAACTGAATTATTTAACACTTGTCAGGCTGCCAGACAGAGGCAGAAATCCATGGGAGGACCGTCCTGCACAGATATAAAATAATAAGCTTTAAATCTATGCAGAGTTACAATACTTCAGGTAATTTATTTAGATTTTTTTTATCCCGCTTTTATTATTTCTATACATAACTTAAAGCAGCAAACATACCCAATACTCACCTTCTCCTATTTCTTCACAACATTAAACTTTGTGAAATGAGGTGGGCTGAGAGAGAGAGAGAGTGAGTGATTGGCCAGCCACAAAGTCACCCAGCCAGCTTTCATGTGTAAGGCGGACTAGAACTCACTTTCCAGGTTTCTAGCCTGGTGCCTTAACCACTATACTATGGTGATACATGCAAGAGTCAAGATTCTGACTATTCATACACTAGGCCATTTCATATATTCTTTCAAAGTAACTGCACACCTACATGTGAATATGGTAAATCTCCACAAAGGTTCCAATTTGCTTAAAAGAGGACCGTCCTGCACAGATATAAAAGAATAAGCTTTAAATCTACAATACTTGTTACAATACTTCCAGACAAGCATATTAATGTACACATGGTTCTGTGAACACTCACAGCCTATGTTGCAAAGATGGATTTGATTCCAAGCACAAATTCTTTAGAAATCCCACTTCTTTCAAGTGCTGCTAACTCACAAACTGCTGTAGGACTGAATTGTCCTTTTACCTGGCAGTAAACTAAATTAATGTAATTAAACTTGCACCCATATAAATATTATTGTATGCATGCATACACACACACACACACACATATAGTGAGGTCACTTGTCTTTATCCATGACAATAATCCTGTTGCCTCCCTCCAGCAATTTAACACACATAATCAATTAGGATGTGTTTCAAAATTGTCTTCCAACATTTTTTTCCTTTCAGTTTAAAATTTCTGAATCTAATTTACAGCTACTTACATCATAGCAGCAGGGGAAACAGTTGTAAGGTTTTTATGCCTACTTTAATTATAGCTTTTGCATTCATAAAACTGTGCCTTCACCAATCAGAGTGACTGATGTAATAAGCAAGATGGAGTTGGGGTGTGGGGTGTGGGGAGGAAGAATAACAGTTTATGCTGCAGGATACACACCAACTTTTTATTCCTCTGCTCTGCAGAAAGGTGCCATAAGTGTGTTTTAAACATTACTGTATACATTTCTATAATAGAAGACCTGATTGAATAGCCACAGGATAGGACAGTAGCACTAAAATCCTGAAGACTTTTCCAATCAAGAATATAGGCCTACAACTTAGCCAACCTCTTAGATGCTTATTTAGTATCCAGACTGGGCTGCCCAGTGCAAAGGCACCAAACCAGTTCTTCTGGTACCAAATGCCTGCCTTTATTTCCAAACATGGGTGAAAAACAGACCATGTGCCTACTTATGTGGGTTGGGAAGAGAAGGAAAGAAGATAGTTACCCCAGTAGACTGAAAGTTATCTCCATCAGGAAAAAGTGAGAAGATGGTGGAGAATTGAAGTTGCATAGATCATATAACATTGTTAAAACTTTAAAATGCTCACTATTGGACAATCTGAAGATTACAATGAAATACTTTCATAAATCACCCATTGTTTCCAGATTCAAAAACCTGCATCAGGTTCTACTTATGCTATTAGTACGAATCGAAGTGTTTTATATTGCCTGAGTTCTCCGAATTGAAAACAGGCAGGAGAAAACTTAACCTGTGGAGTATTAAAAAGAATCATATAGGGAGCAGGATTACCTGAAGAAAGACATATCAATCCAAAGAGATAGACATGAACAAACTCTGCAAACATTGTCTCCAGGTGGCGGAGCCTGTCGATAGTCTCATGCCAAACGGGAAAGCTGATAGTAAAGGGGGAGAGGGAAGACTTTTCCAAAAGCTTCCAACACTTTCCAATTTGTAAATCCAAAATCAGCTTAATGTAAAAGCAGCGGTGTCCTAAATCATCCCTAAATCGATTGAAGAGAATTGTCCCGGCTTCTCAACTGGAGCTTCTATTGTCAGAACGGCGAAGAAGAAAGAGTTCAGCAGCCCAAAAGCTTTGTTTTCTTTTTCCTCCAGGTTATCCCAAAGGGGGTTTCCCTGGCCGCGCTGCGGGACCATCCGACAGAAAGCGAAACACAAAAAGCTTCGCGGTTGCTTCCACTCGCTCCGCTGGAAGAACCGAAAGACAGCCGGGTCACCAGCGGCCCTGAGAGTGCGGCGGCGGTCCCGTGGTCTTTCAGGGGACACTCAGAAAATGGGTAGCGGAGACCGGTCCGCGGCAACGGCCGCTACTGGCGAAGAGTTGCTGGCGAGCGCAGGGCGGAAAGAACACTCGCTGCAACCGTTGCTCTAGCAGGAGCAGCAGCGATCGCGGTGGGTTCCATCACTTGAGGCAAAGAGCCTGGACCGCGAAACAAAGCAGCCTCATAGCAGCCACAACGTCGGAGCTGGTCCTCGAGTCCGCCACCATTTAGGTCCAGCCGCTCGTTAAGAGCGAAGAGCCTGTCCGGGACTCTCCTTCTTGTTACTCAACCGAAGATGGACACAAAAGCGAGAGACAGCCCAGACAAAACTTCCAAGAGCCGCCGCCTTTCCCTCCTCCTCCTCGTTTTCAAGCCAGCCCCTGGCAGAGAAAGAATGTAGTTCCACACCGCCACTCTGAGGGGCCTGGTGGAAACCTTTCTACGCTTGAAGTTTCAGGCATCACGTTAAGGCATGCATGCGGCGAAGCGCCCAGTGGTTCCTCCTGCCTTGCTGCTTGCAGGTCTAAGACTGCTTCGGGACACCTTAAAGGCACCGTACTTCCCGAACTGTCCCGAAACACATGTTCAAACACACTTTGAATGATGCAGTATTTCTCCCCTTCCGTTTATTACGATGTGATAAAGCCCACCTAATCGGAAGACGAAGGGTTAAAAACTTTCTTTTTCTGTAATTGGATAACAAAGGGCTACACGTTTGGGGATACCTCGACTGGCTCGGAAGAAACCATTTTTTTTTTTGGTACTATTATTTCCCCGGTGCTGTACTGTAAATGGAACATCCCAGTTTAGGAGTTCAAAAAATCCACCCGGGTAAAAGTTGTAACCCTTTAATTATCTTCAAAACTGAATTTGACCCCCCCTCCCCCTCCATAGAGAGTAACATCGCGATCTGGACTAATAAAGAGCAAGAAAAGGGAGACCTCCACCATATTAGGGTAGGTTTTAAACCAGAGGCAGAAATCTCTTAAAAACAACAAAACAATCAGAAATAAAGACAAGATCTGTTGTTATGAAACCTAAAAGTTATATATTGCACCCCCAACAGTGCAATCATAGAAACATTTACTCAGAAATTCCCATGGAAGCTTAAAAAGTTATTGGATGTTGACATTCAAGTCAATAGGTATAATATTGCTGCTTAAAAGGATCAATTATACAGAAAGATGCCATGCTAGCAAAATCATGACTATAAATGATGAAGAGATACTATTCTTTTGCTGGTGGCAATTTCCTCACTAGTGATTTCCAATTCTTCAGGCATAGTCTAAATATGACTGCAAATAAACAGTAATGAAAATGGGCTTATTTGCCACAATGTCTGTAATACTAGAAATCACTAATGAGGAAGAGGTTACTACCAGAAAGCTAGTGTTGCTATACTAAAACAGAATGGCTTCATTCCACAGACCAAAACAAAACAACCCCCCCCCAAACTCAAAAAAGAGCATTGTTATGCTTCATAAGGATTTGAAATGATCAGTCAAATCTGAAGCAAATTACCATTGCCTATGTACTGAAGTTGACCGCTACTAAAATTACAAGTTGTTATTATTGCACAAAGACCCTCTCATTCAACTTAATCTATTATAAATTAAATTGGAAGCTATGATACAAGATAGCTAAACAGCACTGTTTTAATCTGGGTCTCTTTTAAATCATCACTATTTATAAGATGAACGTCAATGAATTATGGTTTAATTACATACATATTGATATATAAATGACGATGGGTTAGCATCCTTCTTTAAATTCAATTCATAATTAGACTGGATAATATTCTATAAAATTAGAAAATGACTTTATTACTTTCAACCCTGATTGTGAGTCCACTTTGAATCGTATTGTGCTTCTTAGACACGACTTCTCACAAAATTTCTGACAAAATTACATTTTGTCTCTAGTGGCTGGGAAGCATGGAACAGTTTCCAGGCATCAGAAAATATAGAAGCAGCTATTAGAAAAGTTGGTGAGTAAGTAGGTGTGATACAATGTAGTATGTTTCTGGTTCATATTAAACCTTGGCTGGGAAAAAAAATGAAGTTGCAATGCTTGTCACGAACCAGAGGTGAACATACTGCATAGACGTTTATATTTTACAAACAAGAATTTTATAATATTGTACAAAAACTGGAAAAAATCCATTTAACTCAACAAACCCTACTGAGTACTAGATTGTATCCTTCAACCTAATGCTCTCCAGTTGGGGAACTATGAGTCCCTGAATTCTCAGCCATTTCTTGAATCGTCTTTTATTGATTTGTGTATTTTATTATTATTTACTGATTCCTGACTCTTTAGTAAGAGCCGAGGTGGCGCAGTGGTTAGAGTGCAGTACTGCAGGCTACTTCAGCTGACTGTTCAGCAGTTCAGCGGTTCAAATCTCACCGGCTCAAGGTTGACTCAGCCTTCCATCCTTCCGAGGTGGGTAAAATGAGGACCCAGATTGTTGGGGGCAATATGCTGACTCTGTGAACCGCTTAGAGAGTGCTGTAAAGCACTGTAAAGCGGTATATAAGTCTAAGTGCTATTGATTGATTAGCCTATAGGCCATATCAACGTACATGTTTCAAACACGTATTACCAATAAAATCCTATACAAACAATTTAAAATAAGAGTAGTGTAAAATACAATAGTTATAGGATAAAATACAATTATTTAATACATAAATATGTAAAATTGGTTAAAATGACATGAAATTATATTTCTGTATCACCCATAACCATAGAGTTATGTCATCAAGTTTCACATGCTACTGAGCACATTTAAAATTTGGAGAGGGCAAAATGGCACCTACGCTAAATGACTTCTAGGGCTACTTCTGATTTCTAAAAAGGTTACCACACTATAGGTATGGCCAAATGTTGTAATTTACCAGCAGGCAAACTTTTCTGTTGCTTCTTCCAGCTTACCACAATGTGAGGCCTCTACTATTCTAGCTGACCTTTCTATGGCTGTGTTTGTGCTCTTTTGCTATGGATAGGCATTCTTTTAAAAAATAAGTTGAGCTGACAGCATCAATAATTTTCATGTTCTAAATCTAAATAGTAGAAATAGAATGCTTAATGATATTCTTTAAAATAAAGATGATGATTGGGATTTTTATTTTGATTTGCAGGATGCTTCCTTTTATTTTATTCATTGATTTTAATTAAAAAAAGAATCCCTAAAATATTTTAAATGTCAGGCAAGATAAAAGAACCCTAGAAGGCACTAATTAAGCTATGTAAGGATGGATTTAGCCAATCTGGAGTGCAGCAGGTGGCACAGTTTGCAGCAATACTGATTTATTTATTTATATAACATATAAACATATAATTACATACTATTTTAATAACTGTAGATATATTAACCTTTAAGGCTTAGTTTGCACATAACAGGTATGTTATATTATTCCACAATTGTTAATAAATTCTGCAGAAATATATGAGACTTTAGAGTAAATAGCTATCTAACCTGGAAGCCAAGTTGTTGCAACAGAATAATATAAAATTGTGTAAGCTAAGGAGGAATCATAAGCAAATTGAATAAAAATTGCAGGTGTCTCTTCTAGCAGGTTAGGACAGTCTCCAGTCCAAATTTCAAGCATGAATAAGTTTACTTCAAAAATTTAAGGTGAAGCTCTCTTTGACAAATGTGTGTTCACACAACACTAAAGGCAGTGGTGAAATCCAATTTTTTTTACTACCGGTTCTGTGGGCGTGGCTTGGTGGGTATGGCGTGGCTTGGTGGGCGTGGCAGGGGAAGGGTACTGCAAAATCTCCATTCCCACCCCACTCCAGGGGAAGGATACTGCAAAATCCCCATTCCCTCCCCACTCCTGGGGGAAGGATATTGCAAAATCTCCATTCCCACCCCACTGTGGGGCCAGCCAGAGGTAGTATTTGCCAGTTTTCCGAACTACTCAAAATTTCTGCTACCGGTTCTCCGAACTACTCAAAATTGCATTTGCAAATTGTTACTCAGATGTGACATGGAGACAGAACAAATTAAAAATTGTATGATAAAATGGGTGTAAAACTTCAAAGTAGAACAATGGGGGGGAAATTATGGATACAATACAATTTACACCAAGCTGCAATTGAGAGAAATTGTTATAAAAGCTTCTACAGATGGTTTATAAGTCTGTCAATGATTGCCAAGAAGAACAAATCACAACAATAAATCATACAACAATATGAACTTCCACAAAAAAGAAAGTCAGGGTATGTAGATTTAATAGCTGTAAGCTGATGAGAGGTTGTAAGCTGAGGCAACTGGAAACTGATGCAATGGGAATGAGGCAGCAGGGTTACTGCCACTTTAAGAAGCTGGGTAAGAAGCTGCCTATATAAGGGAAGCCATTAGAGGGCGTGTCCTTGTCCTCATGTTCTCTCTCATTGTGTATCTCATTGCTCTCCCTGTGTCCGTAGCTGTATGATAAGGTATCTACCACATATATGTATGTATATATTTAGTTGTATATAAACCACTGTTAATTATCTAAAGGCTCTGTGTGCTGTGTGCTGTGTGCTGTGTTTTGCTCCTGGGTTTATCTCATAATACTAGTCACGCTGCAAAACTCTGACAAGTTATGGGCCCAGCCCACAGAGAGAAGGCCAGAGTAGTTAGTGAATTGTGAGTCTAGAGAGCAAAGAATCCCAGTGTGAGCTTGCACTAGAGTAAGTGGTTTAAAATCATGGTTAGCAGGCAGCATGGCCTCCATCGGTGTAATGGGAGGTTTCCTGGTGTCTCGCTGAATGAGACAAACTACCGTATTTTTCAGAGTATAAGACGCACTTTAGTTTTGGGGGAGGAAAACAAGGGGGAAAAATCTGCCTCTGCCTCCCAGCAATTTGCCTCCCAGCAAACAGTACAGATGATATACACTGTTTGCTGTGTATTTCTGTGCATGTGTGCCTGACCCATAGAAATAGCAAAGAATTGGAGAAATGTACATTATGGCAGTATATTAATGCCAGAAAATTTTCTTAAATGTAGTCACACTAACTCCTTCCAATTATTTAAATAGATCTACTCCAAACATGACTAATACTTTTTTATTACTAAAAAAGTAATAAATACTGTTTTAATACTAAAACAGGACACTGTTACATTTCAGATTATTACTTGTATAGATGCTGTTAAAATTGATGTGGCTTTCTTGAAGTATACATTATTCTATGCTATTTAAAAGAAGATACAATAGCACTGGGCCTCTTCAGATCAAGCATTTATTTTAAAAAGCTTCTTCATTTTGTTAAGTTGTCTAGAACAATAATAAAGCAGTCTTTAAAAAATAAGTCTAATAATTTGAACATTCTATAGACATTTATAGTTATTGACTTACCTCCTTGCATCCAGTTTCAGCAGTCTGATTTGCACAAGAAAATAAAATGCTGCCTCTGCCTCCCAGCAAGTTGCCTCCTTGCAGTTCTAGTTTCACTTTCATTTTAGCATGTGGGCCTGCCTGCAGCCTCTCAGCTGTTGGTTGTGTGGCA
>QLTV01003323.1:671237-685066 GCA_003457575.1 Thermophis baileyi | reverse complement strand
AAAGTAACAGGAGAGCAACAAGGGGGCCGGGGGGGGGAGGTTGCTAATGTGTTAATGTCTTTTTCAAGTAAACAAGATCACCATATAACAAGATCACTTTTGCCTTGCTCCTTCTCAGTGGGCATTCTGTGCCTTGTGCAGCACACAACAAACAGGTTGTGTGGTCTTCACTGGCCAACAAGGTCAGGGACTTCCCCTTTACTGCTATGAATCTAAGCTTGCTGAATGTTTTAATAATATGACTACCACATCACCTTCATGGCTTCTATAACCCATAGTAGAAATTATGATGATCATGAATTTACAGTCTAATTTTATAGAACTATTCGTTTTATAATCAATACAGTATAATTCTTTACTTTCAAGCATTACTTTTTGACTTTTTAAAAACTGATTATACATAAATGTAGTTCTTAAAATTAAAAAGTTAGTGCTAACCATATGTTGGGAAAATACACACATTCTTATAATAGAAGACTTAACAGCCCTTTCTGTATGCTGCTTTTATGCATGGTTATAATTTTTTTTGAAGTGTATACAAAGTAAATTGTTCTTTGGGCTGGACTCCAAGTGACTTTTATAAACACATCCATGAAGTTTTTCTTGGCCAAAATGTGATTATGGTTTTATTGTTATTTCACTCTTTATTTTATTTACACTATTGTATACCTCCAGGGTCCTTTAGAATTAAGATAGGTTATAAGCACTGTAAATAAATAAAAGCAACAATCAATAAAGATTTGGTATTTCCCCCTTCCGGTATTTCCCTCCCCCCCCTATTTCCCAGTCTAGACCCTGCCAAGGATTTCCCTGGAAGTCCCTCATACAAATACAAAGCAGGCACTATATAGCTTAGATTCTGAGCACAGAAAAGTGTGGACAACTACTTCTGTCTGATGTGATATCGAATTCTAATTCTGGTTATGTGCAATTACTTCCCCCCCCCCCCAAAAAAAACATTATAATTAACTTTGCACATGTTTTCATAAAGTATTTAATTTCTGTCTCTTCCATTTTAAGTTTAATTTTCCTTGCTGATACATCTGCATAGCTATCTAATGTACTGTTGCCAACATCAATATACTTGTGCTCAGTAAATAAATATGATAGGATGTTTCATTTTCTGGAACATCAACTCAGTGACTTAATACAAATTGGTTTTGGGTATAAACTCAAATAGGTTACAGAAACACTTTATCATTTCTACACATAAAATGTACCACAATATTGAAGTTGTTCCATATACTGCTTTATTAAAATTGTAAATGGAATACGTATCAACCAAAAATAAAATATCAACTACACTCTGCTGCTATGTACATATTTTTCTATGCTCCCCACTACAGAGTTTATATTGTAGGGTCTCAAGATCCAGTAGAGATTAAACTGTTACAGACATGACTAGTAAACAGAATCCCAAGATTCTGTAGAGATTGAATTGTACAAACATTGAAGTACAAGTTTAAAATGACACACTGCACATTTAAGACAAGTTTCTCGAAAATTATGATCAAAATAGTTACATGTAAGAGCTTAAGGACATCTGGTCAAACTATATGTTTTAGTGAATCTGTAAGTAAATAGAGGCTGATACAACCTTTAAATGGTACACAGTTAAACAAAACATATTTCTGAAAGTTTGAATGTATCCTTATTATTTATGTTTTTTTACAGATCCAGAAGAAGAGAATAATTAACAAGGCAGGTGTAGCAGTTTGCCACTCTTTCAACCACTGTTTTATAATGCCTATTTTTGCAAAAGAAATTGCAAACAATTGCTTTCAAATGTTTCCTGTAGGCAGCTAACTATCTTTCTATTCTTGCATTTTGATACCCACCCCGTTCCAAGTCTTTTACCTCCAAAATATTCTTAGGTCTCCTTCTATACATTGGTTGTTTGGGATCTGCTCTCCCTGCCTAGTTTTCAAGCCATTCCAACTGGCTGCCACAGAAGGTCAAACCTTAATAGTTCCACTCCATTTTGCAATATGGTATTTTCTTCAAACGCTTTGCTTCTTTTTCTCCAAATATATCTTGTGTAGTTGTAAGAATACATTTCTAGCTAAATAAGTCCAAGGCTTAAAATATTAAAATTCTTAAAATTTTTCAGACTTATGAAAAATGTTTTTCTGTGCACCTTAGACAATGACATTTGTGATGAGGTAGGAAAGAAAGTTTTCTTTTGAAAATTCTTCCATGCAGATCATTGTTGCATAAGAAATGCTGTTCTGTGGCTACACTTTTCAGCAATTCTTTGTAATGATTTGTGGGTTTCTCAGATACAGTCAGTTTTAGGCTGTTCTAGCAGACTTTTTTCCTAGGACTTCAATAATTTCAGGTAACTTATTTAAAACAGTTTTCACAGTTGAAAATGCTATCTAGAAATATTTGGAAATTTTTTATAGACTGCCCCCTTTGCAAGAGTAAATTATTTTATTTTCAGAAACCTATTTAGAGGAGCCCATGCTTGCAGAAAGTAGACAGAACAGCATCAATTTGAAAGATTAGATGGCTTGGAGTATTTGTATATCTCTGAAAATGTTTCGTCCTAGCTAACTACAGACCTGAAGGGTTAATACTATTTTAAGGCCTTATTAATAACATTGTAGTTTTTTTTTTAAAAAAAGGTTACCAATCAGTCAACTTAAAGATTGTTCAATCTGTTGAATTCACCATAAAGAGAGAAAGAGGACAATTTATATTTGTAAATTTACCAGTCTTGTGACAAAACTACAGTAATGAGGATAGGCCTTTTGCCAATGGAGCTAATGCTATGTTTAAGTCACTAGTGGGAAAATTGACTCAGTTATTGGTCATATAAATATTATTTTTACAGCTCAGGTATTATGGCTTTCTACCAAGTGAAATAGAGAAATTAGCCCACTGCTTTCACATATGAGCAATGCCAAAATTTCCATGTTATTATATGTTGATTTAAAGTATTATGGTGTCACCTAGTGGAATGTATATATTCTCCTTAAAAAAAAAAGAAAGAAATGATAGCAAGAAGGAAAAAGAGGATTGTTAATGATGTTCATTCAGCATTCAGAATAAAATGGAAGAGAATTTTCCTTCCCCTCCTGACTAGCCTGAGTTTACATTCATGTGTACATACATACATACATACATACATACATACATACATACATACATACACATATAATGTGTAAGTAGTTAACTGTCACCACAACCAATGTCTGGATTTGATATTACATTCAGATCAGATAACATATGCTCATTGAAGAACAGATGTCAGACTGAAGTACCTGAAAAAATACATTATATTTATAATTCAAATATTCTGAATTTAATCATTCTAAGGACATCTATTTTAAGATAATATTTTTAAAATGTCATTTTATTTGTATGCTTTAAGAAAAGTGTCCATTACATTCTAGGTATCTTCCTTCCACTCTTCCAAACCTAAAGATGCTTGGCTATTCTCTTGATGGTCTTGGAAAGCATTTAATCCCTTTGCTCCAGCAGGTCTTTCCAGCATGGAAACATCATGCATGAGTTTTGTCTTAAAACAACCAAAATGGATCAACTCCCTCCAGTTCTTCCTGCCACTGATATTATCTGATGACATCTTTGAAATCCCAGCCGGTATAATAATTTGAGATGATCAGGTAGCCGATTTCCACCTTAACCTTAAACTATATATCCAGTAAACTTAAACTATAATGGATATACTGTATGCAATTAAACCAATCTCTGTCTTTATGTATGTAGTAAAATGTAATAGACACCTTTAAACCAGAGATTGGTTGCATTAAAAACAGAATGTTTTAAAAACAAAAACAAACAATTGAAAATAGAGCGACAGATTAAAATGAAGTAGATATGTCAGATGAGAATATTGGAATGTCCAGAATAGAATGGCATAGTGCAATGGAATTACATGAAATAGTAGGTTCCAAGTGGAAATGCAGTGATAACTGACATCCTTTTGGCATTTAGCTCCAGATGCTGTCATTCTACTGGGAACAGTTTAAGTCCCTCATGGTCTAAATTGTACCTCAAAGCTGAGATTCCTGTTTTATACATCAATTTAACAGAAGCTAGGTCCATTCATTTTAAGTTTGCATTTCCTTTTAAACTTAAAAAAAAGTTGGGCGAGAGAAACCTGCTATTTTGAATTTCATACAGAAAGTAACAGAATTTGACACCTTCCAGCATCTGTTATTCCAAGGTCAGACTAGCCTGCAAGGCACAAGGCAACTCTCCAGGACACCCTTGGCTCCAAGCCAGAGCTTGAAAAACAAATGAAAAGCTCTCGTCTATATATTTCAAACGAGAGACCTATCCCTTTGAAAGTGCCAGGAGAGAGGCCTTAGAGCTATTTTCCTCATCCCTGGGGATGTATACAGGGATATCTTCCCTTAATTTAAATGCTTTAAGCTCTTTTCTTTTGATCATGGTAGCAGAATCAAGGGATGCCCTAGGAATTGCTATGGATAAAGACAAGGAAAATGGATGCATAACAGAGTTTTCTGAAAAATCCACATAGGTGTAATTTCTAAACTCTAGACCTAGCCTAAAAAAATTAGATTGAAATATATGGAGGCATATGTCAAGCCAATAAAGAGGACTAGAAATAAAGAGTTCAATTATCACTTCTACATGACAAAAAAAGAACAGCCATGAAAATATCCAGCTTTTTCTTAATCACCTTACAACTTTGATCAGAACATAATCATCATATGCCACATTACGGGTTACATCTTGTCCTGATAAAATAATATATTATTAGCAACATTGGATGCAAAGTCTTCTAGTGTTGGTGCAATACAACAAAATACGATATTATATATGTATGGGGGGGGGAACCTTTATCTGTGCATAGTGCACACAACCCGGGCTTTAACAATTTTGAAGTTGCACACTATAATTTGGTATTCTTGTGTGCAGTTCAAATTTTAACAGAGAACAAACTTTTATGTAAATGTCCAAATTGATATGCCAAACATGAACTGGGAACAAAGTTGCAATGATTTCATACAGAAACATTTATTTTAGGAGATCTGAAGTGTCACAATAAGAATACATGAATCCAATCTTAGATTAATTCACAGATTGCAATACACAGATTGCAATACACTATAAAATGTCCCAAAAGTGTTTTTTTCCAAGAGGCAACTGGACTTTCTGGTTTTTTTCTTTGAAGACGTTTCACTTCTAATCCAAAATGCTTCTTCTTGGCTGAGCTCAAGAAGCTTCTTGGATAAGAAGCAAAATGTCTTCAAAGAAAAAAAAACCAGAAAGTCCAGTTGCCTCTTGGAAAAGCACCTTTGGGACAACCATGACCTGGATGACTGAGAAGCTCCATGGACACTATAAAATGGTTTGCTTGGTTATGACTTGGAGTCGGAGTTGCTGAATCTGTCCACTGTAATTTCCATAAGTTGTGGTTTGTGGCTTCGGATGTTGGGTATCTATTCAATTATGGATTATTTAATAAACTATAGTTAAAGAAATCATGTGTTAGCAATATAGGTGATGAAATCACTGTATCCATTAGAACCTATTCCCTAGGAAGTGATAAAACTGTAAGCTCCTTTATTCTCTAATATGATTATTAGTACTGTTTATTTCCCAATACAGAGCATTGTGTAATGATTAATTACCTTGGGTTGTCTTTGTTTCTCATATCAATAGCATATCTTCTAGAAATTACAGTAACATTTATCTCACCTCAATAGCTCTTTCTCACTAGAACAATACATTATGAGGCCATAGCACTTTTATATTGCTCTGATAAATTCAAAGATTCAAAAGACAAATGATGTAGCACAGCAGTGTAAATTGTTTTTGCTATAGTGCTTTCAGTTTCACTCTACAAATCACATGGGATGCCTGTGAAAATAGCTTCTCTCATAATGAAAGCTACTAGAAATTGCAATGATAAAATAATGAAATGTGCTAACCCTGGGCTTAAATACTTGCTTTCTATTGTTGGATGCAAATGCATAAATCCTAAATTTTGTATTTAATGTCCCAGCACATGTTTCCCCACCTTCTCTTTTGCTCTTTGCCCTAAGATATCTTTGAATATTTTGTTCCAAATATCGCCTGTTTGCTATCGACTAACTTTAATCAAATGTGACTCTATTCAAAATGTTTATCCAACGAAGTGATTGACATTTCAATTGCAGTTCATATGATTTTGTTTTAAATAGTAATCCAAAACTACAGTGATTTTATAAATATGAATTAACATTCAAACATACAAGAACCATCAGCAACAATTTGAAAGCTTACCTAAGCTGTTACAATGCTACCAATTATTTTAAAAAATCTGAATATTTTATGTCACATAGGTTACATATTGTAAGATCTGATACATAGCTATAAAGGAAAACTATCTTGCTTATTCTAGATAAATTGATTTAGTGTGGCAACTTAATTTCTAATATGATATATAAAAGATTAGGTAACTTGATCTAATTATTTTTATTGCTGAATCTGAGTCTTGATCTAAATGATAATATTCATGCATACATACTTGATTTTAAAGTTGCTTGTTTTCTTATTATAAGAAAAAATGAACATATTCTATAAAATAGAGATATTGGGTTTTTAATTTAAAAATAATTTGATTTGATTCAAGTAAAAAGAATTTCAAATAATAAGTCATATTTTTCTGTATTTGTTTTAAAAGAAAAGTTTCAATATGAACTATACTGTAACGCCCTCTGCTGGTATGATGCAGCAAATATTTATCTTTTCAGGAGATTTTTCTGAACTAGTATGAAACTGCATGCTTATCCATACATACACAGCTTTTTGGGATAACTTCACAAATCATAAAGACATCACAGTTATGTCCAGCTATTGCACACGTTTAAACTTAATCTGATTTTAGTATTTTTAAAGAATAGTTGACCAGAATTATATCTTCATTCCACTAACAGAGCACATTTTCAGTTTACTGATGTTGTTAGTATAAAAAAAGGAATACTGGGCACCAAATATTTTAATGAAACACATAATTAAAGTTTTTTTAAAAAATGTATGTAACCTAGTGACATATAAAAAAAATAAATCACATAGGGTATAAGAATATCAACATCAACTTAATTTCAAGCAGAATGTACATTATGGAAGGTTTAAAGCCTCAGGCAAAATGAATTTATATAGTAACAAGATCATATATATCTTGTTACTATATATGATCTTTGGGGTTTTTTTAAAGAAAAAATTCATCTCATTGTAGAACAACAACAAAGATACTTTCAGAAGTTCTATGCCAAGAATAAAATGAATAGAAGGTAGCATCTGAAAGAATGGTTATCGTATGAAATTTGTTTATATTTTAAGTGCATTTTTATGAATTATTATATATTGAACTCAAGGTCTAAAGGGAATGAAAAGCACATTAGCAGTTATTTATGTTTCTACATCATTATTGTAGATTTAGATTGTCAAGCTATCTTCATAATGAAATTAAAGCATAAAAATGTATATAAAGCATAAAAATGTAGTATATAAACTATATACTACAGCAAACAAAATCTATTCTGTCAATCAATTTTGAATAAATAAAATAAACACAGCGGGCTTAGTTGAATTTTTTTTGTTGAATTCTTCATGTTGCATACAAATGTGCACATAATTAATATTGATGATACTGTTATAGTATGAATTAAACAATTTAGGCAAATCTCCCACTTTGCAGAAAGAATTCATGTCAAAGTGTTCAATCATATCAATAAAAGAAAACGTAAATGGTTTTGTAATCCATCTTGCCATTAGTTTTCTATCCCATTAATTAAAATTTTGATTTGTGCCTTCTCTAAGCAAAACAAAATAAAAAAAATGGCAATATGAAGTTGGGGCATAAACATCAAATTAAATTATTTCATCGCAGACCACACAATTTTAAAACTACCTCTAAATTACTGGAACCATATGCTTACTATCTATTTAACAATGCATATGTCATGGCATAGGTAAACTACATTGAGTCTGTATCCATGGACAATTTTCTTTATAATCAATCAAATTAGTTGCTGTAATTAACTTTATTTTTATCTATTTTAACATGAATGAAATATAATTAGTATTTACTAAAATCCTTTTATTACTTTAATACTTTTAAAAGTACGACTAAATCAGTATACTGCAAATGGAAACATTTCCCTCTTCCACTGTTTACTTCATAAACAGTGTCTATTTCATAGACATTTTTAGAAAAAAAAACAAAGGCTACTTACTTTCTACTTACTAATATAAAAGGCCATAGAATAATATCGTGTTTCCCCGAAAATACGACCTACCCTGAAAGTAAGTCCTAGCTTGATTTTTACACATGCGCCCCACCTCCAAAATAAGCCGTAATTAAGACCCCGCCCACTCCAGGGTACATGGGTAAAGATTAAGCTAGAGTGGGGATGGGGGGGGTGGAGCTGCCCTACTACTTATCTTCAGACAGTTGCAGCCAGGCCTTGCACACCCCAACACCTGCCTTGCTGGCCCATTTCTTCTGCAGCTGGCAAGGCTTTCCTGGAGGCCTCTGCAGCTGGGCTGCAGAGGCCTTCAGGAAAGCCTTGCCGGCTGCAGAAGTTCCTGAAGGCCTCTGACAGCGAAAAACAGGCCAGGGGTGACATGCGCAAGTGAGGTGAGTCAGTGGACGACATCCCCCCTGAAAATAAGACCTGGTGCCTTTTTTAGTGGCAAAAAAAATATAAGACAGGGTCTTATTTTTGGGGAAACACAGGTAGACACTATTGTAGGTTGGCAAAATAGGCTAAAGTAGACATTTCTTCAGGAATTCATTTATCCCATTTTATCTGTGTTTTAAAAAGTTGTGATGATGCTATATTTATCCACAGAATTTTGCTAGTTTAAGATTTCAGTATTTTAGTGTTACTTTTAAACCACATTATTACCACTTTTTATTGTTTTAATTTTAAAAATATATTTGGAGGGAGTCTGGAACTCTGATAAAATAGGATTGATGGATACAATAAGTATTGCTTGAATTCAAATAAATTTATGAGGAAATTTTTAGATGGCCACATTCAATAATGGTTGGAGACCATGTGCAAAGAAATTCTACCATGATTAGTGGATTAGTTCTTGGACCTCCGTAGGCCTTTGTTTTGTTTTAATCTTAAATCACAATGTCTAAATAGAACTAGTTATAGTTCAAATAAAAGAATGCATATTTCTGATATAATTGAACATTGCTTCTAAACAAAATAGATAAGTAAGTTCCTTAAAAATGCAAGGAACTATTAAACAAATAATGGGATTTTATTTTTTTCTAATATCCACCATTCTTCCTTTTTATGATGCCTTCTGTTATTCATCCAATAACAGAATCCTATGTTGTAGGAATATGTTTTCTATGTAACTTTAAACTGGTTGATAATTTTTGAGGCATCCTGAACATTCAACCATGGAATTAAGGAAAAAAAATATTTGAACATTTATACTACTCTCACATATTTCACATTAAGGCTGTGACTAAATTCATTTTCCATATCTCAGTACCAGCTGGTGTAATCAATAGTTTGCATATAATGTTCTGAACATTAACTTGTTCCTTGTCTTAATATGAAATATCTATAGGCTCTATAATATACAAAAATTATATGCTTTATATACATGTTCTCCAACCAAGAAACACGCTCATTCTTAGGCCTATTACAGACAATAAAGAAATACTTGTTTAAACTAAATATTGGAAAGCATTTTAAAAAAAAACTGGCAGCATTAAACAAGTTTTCTAGATAGAAAGAGATTTTTATATTAAAGAAAAATGGGTCCTGACTTGGATCTTAGCTTTTTGTTTTTAATGGTTGAATAGTGTCTCTGTTTAATAGCACGAGTTTTATGATTCATTTCCACATTTTCCTTGCTTATTTCACAGATGGGCTTAAATATGGAGCACAACGGGGTAGTGGCAGAGATAGGAATGGATGACCAATCCACATTAAAGCTATGTTGTAGCAAGAGACCCATTCTAGATAGAATTTAAACAGTATTAAGCATTAAAGATAAGTAAGTTCCTTAAAAATTCTGGTTCCAATTATGGTTGCAAGTCTTTATAGTGTTATTCTACTCTGCAATAAAGTAACTATTCTGGTCTTATTGTGCTTGTGGCCGATCTATTGACAAGCAAGTTATAAATGTAGGATTAATAGTCAACATTAATTACCATGTCTGGAGCAAAGTTTGACAATATGCATTAATGTTCTGGAAACGCATAATATTCCCAATATTGAAAAAAATGAAGCACTCATATCTGTATTTGTAGCTGGATACCTACGCAACATATTTAGGAAAATAGTTCATTTGGAATTTATGTTTGTTTCAGTACAAGACTGAACAATTCTTTCTTCTAATTTGATGTACAGTATCTGCAAATGTAACAATGTCTAAAAATAATAACATCCATTTCTTATTAGGGTAAACAGTGCATCAAAACAAAACAAAAAACAAAACATCCAGTCATCTGAATTTCTGTATGTATTTATTATAGCATAGCCCAATTATTCTTTCAGTTTTCATCCAATTAGGTTGTTAGTTATCTTTTAGGCTGCAATTTAAATTCATTAATGAGCTAATACCTATGTTATAATTGGTCTTCCTTGAAAGAGTTTGAAAAAAAAATGAAATACATTGATGTAAAACTCTCATAAATTAGACTTGAAAGATTTACATGACCTTATTCTGAACCAGAGCTCTGTTTCTGTTTTTAAATTATTACAGAGGATCCTACCCATAGTTTAAGCACTAGTCAGACAGTATTAAAAAACCTCTGTTATCTAAGAAAATATATATACAGATTCACTTTTTGCAGTTGATTGGTTATTTCAATTATGGAAGGCCTTGGTATTTAGTGCTTCAGTAGTTAATTAATGTTGTGCTTATTTAAGGAGTGTCTTGGAGATAAAATAATGATCCTGGGATAAATTCTAAAAACAGCTGTCAAAAGAATCTTTTGGTAACTTCATCATTCAAACAAAAGAAAAAAGCTATGTTTTTCAAAGGTACAAGTACGCTTTTAATAAATTTTAGCAATCCATTTCACAACAAATCAATTTTGAATGGAGTGTGTCAAATACTTTCTATAGAAAGATGCAAGCATGAGGATACATGCTAGATTTATCACTGGACAATTAAACATTTCATTTTTTTTTAAAAAAAGTTGTCATGACATATTTTCTGAATATAGAGAATGAGAAGTTTTATTAGCCTCACTTGAAGTCCATGTATTTTAAGAGCAGGATCTACTGCAAATATTACTATTTCATAATGAAACAAATGCAAAGTATTTCTTGCCAACCATAGTTACCATAAGCTGAAAATTCAGGAACAATATAGAAATAAGAAACTGTCTCAAAATATAAATTTGACTTTTTAGTCAGCTTTAAACCCATTTCCTAAACCAGATTTTGTGTTCTGACTAAGAAAACATGATTTGATTTATTCTCAACTAGTTCTATGTAATTTACCCCATTATCACTCAGGTAACATTCAAAAGTAACAATCCATTCTTGGCATTAGGTAGCAATTCAAAACCTGATAGTAACAGTTTGGATATCTTGTTTCTATATAAGGAGAACATATATTCCAAGTATGATATTAAAGTAAATACTTGTATTTTCGTAACATAGCGTGTACTTGTTTTTAGGGGAAAAACAGTACACATTATTCCTTAAGCACAACTTGATTCAGTTTTTACACAATATAAAAGAAGAAATGTTAGTACTTTTGTTTATTAGAAACTTTCAGCACTTGAAATTTGACAAGAGTCACAAATGACTTTTTTTGCTGAATTACGTTAATTTTTGTTTCTCAAGTATTCTGGATGAATGTTAATTATTTTTAAAAAATAACATAATAATCTAAATTTAAAAATAGTAGTAATCTAAATTACACCAAATACCATCTGTATGTATGAGAATAATCCTTTACCATTAAAAATTATTATGGCTATACTAGAGAATGTAGATATTGTTGTAAGATGTTACATATATTTCCCAAATGGCTTTTGAAGTTAAGATTATTTATATAATTTCTAAAACAAAATTGTGTTCCCCACAAATTCATATGTTATGGATTAAGAATGTAAAAGGAATATCCATGTGATATACACTTTATACTTCATGTACATAAGGCAGAAACTTCCATGATTCCATTTTATATGTGTTCATGATTGGCTTGATGAAATACACTTTCTAATAGTTCATACACTAAGAGTATATCATGAAAAATACATGAAACTACTGAATTTATTATTAGTAAATTTTTGGGCTACCTAATAAATTTAAAAACTAATACTACTAATTCAAATCAGTGGACCTTCTATTAATTCTTTCAAATACTTCTAATTAATAATTTTTTTTATTCCTATTTCACAATCATCTCCAAAAGTAAGCATATCAGAATGACCATGTATAATTGCAAAGCATTGCAGTGTATGAAAAGTAAAAATAAATAAATAAATCAGTAGACTTTAAAAGTATACTGCAAAACCAAACCAAACCAAACCAAAATGAAGTTCCAGGAAACCTGAGTAAGATTGGACGGGCACTATATTTATTTCAAAAAGTTCCCACACTCGGATGTCACTGATGATGCCAGTGAACCATTACACAAAGCCTCCAAACACTTTGTAAACTGGAATCAGGCAGGACAATAGTAAAGTTCAGTACTAGAAAGAGATAGTGCATTGAATACACAATATCAACCTTTGTACGCTCAAGATTCTGTTGCAAGAATAGGCTACTTAATCTCCTCCATTTGCCCTAGGGATTCTAGCTGTTTTAATGTGTTCTTTTTGTGAAGCGCAGAATACAAGCCGGTAGCAACTGTCTGTGGAGCTGCTTTGGTAAAAACTGAAACCTCCAGCACAAAACGCAGTCCCAGTCAAACTAATAAGCACAAAGGCAGACTGTTTGTAAGCTACTCTGATTGGAGAGTTGACACCATTCCTTAGATAAGAATATGGCTTGTTCTGTGTGTATTCAACTGGAGTACAATCCCATCAAATGATAATACGTGATACACCTTTGAAAATTTCAAGGATTCCTGGCTCTTCTCTTTGAAGAAAAATGTGTGTTCGGCAAAATGGAAAAACAAAGGCCTTTTTAAAAATAATATACAAAAATTGAGATTATTCAATCAATAATTAAACAATAATTCCACATGCATTTTAGTATTCATTTTTAAATCAAATGTAATTAGATTCAATCCACTGAAATGGATTGTATAAAATGTTCTTGTATAACATAGCACAAATTCATAACTTTTATTTTACAGTTGCAAGAAAAAGTATGTGAACCCCTTGGGATTATGTGGAGTTTTGCATGATTTGGTCATAAAATGTGCTCTGAACTTCATCTAAGTCACAACAATAGAAAAACACAGTCTGCTTCAAATAATACTACACAAACATTAGATGTTGCCATGGTTTAATTGAACATAACATGTAAACATTCACAGTGCAGGGAGGAAAAAATATGTGAACCTTTGGACTTAATAACTGGTTGACCCTCTTTTGGCAGCAATAACCTCAACCAAACGTTTCCTGTAGTTGCAGATCAGACCTGCACAACAATCTGGAGTAATTTTGGACCACTCCTCGTCACAAAACTGTTTCAGTGTAGCAATATTCTTGGGATGTCTGGTGTGAATCGCTCTCTTAAGGTCATGCCACAGCAGTTCAATCAGGTTGAGGTCAGGACTCTGACTGGGCCACTCCAGAAGGCGTATTCTGTGCTGTTGAAGCCATTGTTTTGTTGAATTACTTGTATGCTTTGGGTCATTGTCCTGTTGCATCACCCATCCTCCGCGGAGCTTCAGTTGGCGGACAG